>OZ026630.1:26180338-26210936 GCA_964020975.1 Hermodice carunculata
AGGATACAACACTAATGGTTGTAATATTTGCTACAGAGGTCAGATTTTTATTATTCCAACTATGGGGGATTGGCCCATTATAATTACAATGTGTACCATAAATTGTCAAAAATAACTGGTCATAATGACTCACAGTAGAGAAGAATTTTTCAAATAGTTGTTTCTCTTAATAAATGCCTTATATGACAAAAAGCTGCTATATTCTATAACCTTATCTTTATTTAGAACAAAATATAAAACCTGCCGATACTTTCGGACCTGTGTCCACTATCGGGGCAACCTTCCCCACTAAGCTCCATCTTTGACTCAGCGAAGGCTCTTGCCCTGTGTGCCCAGCGCTGCTACTTAATTCATAGCCTGGGGGTGACTTCAGTGTCTGATACAATATTCCTATTCTGGGGCCCACTGCTGCAGACAACTGGTAACGCCAAGGCCTTGTATTTACATTTTAGGTAATGCTCACACTGGAAAAGTCCCATTATATATTGAAATTTAACATTCATTCAACAAATCATTCTTCTGTTAACACTACTCACACATATATATTTTGGATACTACTGCTTCAAAATATCCAATTGTGACTAACCCACAGACCTGGCTACCATTTTGAAAATTGTGGATTCCGCACCCAATGGTTTGCAAATGAAGAGACATGTAGTACTTAATAGGATGATATGGGGAGGGGGGGGGGGAGATTTATAATATATGAAACCAAAAGTACATATTTTTCAAATATTTGTGAGCATCAAGGGGCAGCAGCAGATATATATTTTTGTTAGGCCTTAGGTAACTTGGACATTTGTTGAAACATGTTTAAAATTGATGTTCTTTCCCCTTTAAAACGTTACCTCCTTTGACATCAGTTTAATTTGTTACCTGGGCACAGCCGGAGGCACTTGTTGAAAATTATAAATACATGTATTGTTAATGTCATATTTGTTTCTTAGTTCATTATATGAATGCCAATCCATCAACATTCTTATCTGAACCTGTACTATACAAATTTAGTAATTATGGTTTGTTTGACAGGGGTTCTTCTTTCATAATGAAGCTCTGCATTTATAAGCAAAACTTCACGTATTTAGCTAATTCATCATTTGCCACGTTCTTATTTATTCTTTATTATGTGGGTTGTCTTTGCTGAATATTTAGCTTAGACAAGGAGCCGCTACTCAGAGAGACATGTACGGGTAAAAGGCTCCGAAACATGTTGAGTAGTTACCCGCTGAAGACCCTTTAATTTATTTGGGCTGATACAGCCTATGTCAAAATTTTACAGAGGAACGTGTGCAATATAGACAATAGTAATTCCATATGTATACAGGTTAGACAGGGACAGGTTAGCTTATGGAGAGTAAAGAGTTCGAACTGCGGAATAGGATATTGACTACTAGGAAGTGGTTCTGGGCAAAAAGACACAAATACAATTCTGTTCGCTTTGAACCATTGATGCTTGGTGGATATGTCTGTACAGGCTGGTCCCCGATCTATGATTTTCAATGCATACTGGAATTCCAGGTAACGTCTTTAGTCTAGCACCCATTTTTGGACTTGTTTTAGTTATTGTTATTGTTATTGTTAATTTTGTTACTCGGTGGACTTAACAACGACGAACCAGGATAAGGTTTAGGGACATGACTACAGATAAATGGCATGATGGGCTTTCAAAATTATGTTTAAAATCGAATACAATCATGAACAATGAGATAAACAGAGAAAACGGTTCAGCGTTAGCCTCGAGCGCTGATTTTTGAATATGTTTTGATGGAAATTGTAACTGTCTATTCTGCAAGTCAAATTTCACAAAGAAAAAAGAGTTTCACAGTAACGTTACTAACAAAAAATTCAAATTAAGGAACCCCCAATTGGAAAATTTGGTATTATCTTGTGAATCTACCAATATCATTTATTTGTTATCCTGCATCAAATGTAAAGCACAATATGTGGGCCTAACTACTCAATCAGTTAAAAAGAGATTCAGTGGTCATAAAAGTACAATTAAAAATCACAAGTTAAACACTTTTTTGTGTAACCATTTCAATTCTGCAGAACATTCACATTTGGATTGCCGGATACAAATTATTGATTACATAGAGCCAAATTTGTTAGACCAAGACAGTTATGTTAACACAAGGAAATTATTACAAATGGAAGATTTTTGGATCAAAACACTTAATTCAGCTTTTCCTTATGGACTCAATGACAGAATTTTAGGCTTCGGTGATGTTAGGAATTTGGACTTTACAACTCTTGACAGAAGTCACACACCTTTTCATAATAATCAGGCTGGTATTCAAAGAAGAAGAAGAAGTCATGGACAAAGAAAATCACAGAAAAACAGGAAATGTAGGAACATGGATACTAAAGACCTTGTCCAAAATTTACTACAGGCTTTCTCCAATGGTATTGATCAATTACATACAGCTCTTAAAGCACTATCATTTCGAGACATAACAAGAATTAATGAATATTTGGGTCTTACTGATTCAGAACACACATTTCCGCAAAATTTTTGTGAAATTGTGTATGCTTACACAACAACTATTCGGAAACCTGATTCTAATAAGAAAAAATTAGATCAAATGTTTTGCAGCATTCCTTTCAAACACAAAATCATTGACTCACTAAACATTCAGTCCCTTTTCAAATTGAAATTTGTTGGTAACATGATTCCCAAGGAATGCAAAATAAAAGATCCCCCCATCATTTCCTATAAATATGGCAACAATATTGGACAAAGTATCATGAATTACAAAAAATTTCTGGCTTCAATTACTCTTGAGGATATCGCAGCAAATCAAAATTGTGACTGTATGTCTAATAGTAAATATTCTAATTTTGTTCATGCACACCACAAACATGTATTTACAGGTAACTTGGATATAATACAAAATTCAGATTTAAAAGAAATAATGAAAAAAGGTACAAAATTTCGGATATGTCCCAAGTTGAATATTGACAGTATTTTTCAGGATACATGTGATGCACTCGATTCCTACTGTATGAAATGGGCAAAGAAAGAAAAAATGGAATTTCAGAAATTTGAAGGATGGTTATCAAACTTGAAAAGAGTCTTTAGAAATAGAATTTATCGTTACAAATCCCACATTAAGAATTTCAATATGGTTAATTTAAAACAGCCTAAAGTTTCTAAAGCAGTCAAAGAACTACAAGATAGATTTGTGGTCACTAACATAGATAAGGCAGGTAACAATTTTGGGATCATCTGCAAAAAATATTATCTGGATGTTTTGAAAAAGGAACTTGGTATAAACAATATTTCAGACATAAGAGGAAATGACGTTTATAAATTACACAAACAATCCATTGATAATTTGATAGATACACATAAAGATGAGATGAAAAGGAATTTTAATATCAAAATTTCTGAAGAGGACTCCTCTATTCCACTTTTGTTCTGGATACCCAAATTACATAAAAACCCTTTTAAATCTAGATTCATAGCTGGTGCTTCAAAATGTACTACAAAGCAATTATCAAAAGAAGTAACATTGTGTTTGACTGCAATTAGGAATCATTTTTGTAAATACTGTAATGCAATTTCTAGAAACTGTGAAATAAATTGTTTTTGGAGTATTAACAATTCTTCCCAGTTTGTATCTAAAATCAAAGATGTAAAGGCAAAAAATATCAAATGTTTTGATTTTTCTACACTGTACACAAATCTACCCATAGATGAAGTCAAAAGTTCACTTTCAGAATTAATTAGCAAAATGTTTAAACATAATGGTAAACCATACATAAATATTAATTCATATACAAAGAAAGCATATTGGTCACACAATAAATATTCAAAAAGTAACATTAAATCTTACACTGTTGAAACTTTGATAGATGCTATAAAATTTCTCTTGGATAATACTTTTGTTCAATGCGGACCATTGGTTTTTCAACAAATAAAAGGCATTCCAATGGGTAGCAACTGCTCCCCTTTACTGGCAGATTTATATTTAACCTGGCTTGAATTTAAGTATATGAATAAATTGATGAAAAAGGACTTTCAAATGGCTACAAAATTATCAAACAATGCAAGATATATTGATGACATTGCTTGCGTAAATGTACAAAATTTCAGTGAAATTGCTAAAGAAATTTACCCAAAAGATATCCTTTTGGAGGGTAACAATTCAGATGGTTTCAGAGATGTGTTTTTGGACTTGGATATTCAGGTCACTAATGACAGGTTTTGTATTAAAGTCTATCACAAAATAGATGAGTTTAACTTTGAAGTGGTTAATTATCCTTTCCCGGACAGTAATATTTCGGAAACTATTGGATATAATACGTTTTTGTCACAGATTTTGAGATTTGGTCGTATTTGTTCTAAATTTCAGGACTTTGCATCTAGAACCAAATTTATTTACAATAAACTTGAGTCAAGAGGATTCAAAGATGTACTTTTGATCAAATATTTCTACAAATTTTGCTGTAAATATCCCGAGATGGTTAGAAAGTTTGGCTTCAATAATTTTAGAGATTTTAGACTTGCCTGTTTTGCTACTTAATTTTATCTTTTGGCATCATTCTGTTTTAATGTTCACCTTTCAGACATTTTAGGCTAGCTTGTTTTCTGTTAGGTCAAACCCCCAGGGGCTATAGGTAGCAAGCAGCTACTGACGACAGTTACAAGCTCGCCTAATTGTGCTTGATATCTGTTTAAGAAATATTACATTTTCGTTGCATTCTCTTGACTTAAGTACAAATAATGACTTTCATTCTTTTCTGACTTGCCCTATAATTTAGCTGTTAATATCCTAAGATTAGGAAGTTTGGCTACAATAATTTACAGTTTTTAGACTTGTCGGTTTTGCTACTTAATTTTATCTTTTGGCATCATTCCGTTTTAATGTTCACCTTTCAGACATTTTAGGCTAGCTTGTTTTCTGTTAGGTCAAACCCCCAGGGGCTATAGGTAGCAAGCAGCTACTGACGACAGTTACAAGCTTGCCTAATTGTGCTTGATATCTGTTTAAGAAATATTACATTTTCGTTGCATTCTCTTGATTTAAGTACAAATAATGACTTTCATTCTTTTCTGACTTGCCCTATAATTTAGCAGTTAATATCCAAAGATTATTAGAAAGTTTGGCTATAATAATTTACAGTTTTTAGACTTGTCGGTTTTGCTACTTAACTTTATCTTTTGGCATCATTCTGTTTTAATGTTCACCTTTCGGACATTTTAGGATTGCTTGTTTTCTGTTAGGTCAAACCCCCAGGGGCTATAGGTAGCAAGCAGCTACTGACGACAGTTACAAGCTTGCCTAATTGTACTCAAAATCCTGTTAAGAAAAATTGTTTTGATAACATGTTTTTTGACATAAATGCTAATGACTTTCATTTTTTTCTGACATGCCTAAATGCACATTTACTCAAAATTGACAGTATTTTCTTAAATGTCACAAACCTGACACATTAAGTTGATACATTGACTCAGAGTTGGCAGTTAAATAGAGCTTAATTGTTTGGGGGGTAGGTGTCATCACAGAGTTTGTTTTACATCTCTGGTGCAGGATGTCCATTGTTACAGTCCTTGTTGGGATTTCCCTTGGTTTGTACAGGTGGTCTAGTTGCAACTGTTTATTTTACTATCACTGGGACTGAATATAAGGCCCCAGCTTGTTTCCACTTCAGTTATACACTGGCGGGTGGTTTAACTAGGATAAACTGTCCAGCCAGAAAGGGTACATATTGGTTCAGGGGTAAGTCAAATTGTTCTTATCTGAACCTGTACTATACAAATTTAGTAATTATGGTTTGTTTGACAGGGGTTCTTCTTTCATAATGAAGCTCTGCATTTATAAGCAAAACTTCACGTATTTAGCTAATTCATCATTTGCCACATTCTTATTTATTCTTTATTATGTGGGTTGTCTTTGCTGAATATTTAGCTTAGACAAGGAGCCGCTACTCAGAGAGACATGTACGGGTAAAAGGCTCCGAAACATGTTGAGTAGTTACCCGCTGAAGACCCTTTAATTTATTTGGGCTGATACAGCCTATGTCAAAATTTTACAGAGGAACGTGTGCAATATAGACAATAGTAATTCCATATGTATACAGGTTAGACAGGGACAGGTTAGCTTATGGAGAGTAAAGAGTTCGAACTGCGGAATAGGATATTGACTACTAGGAAGTGGTTCTGGGCAAAAAGACACAAATACAAATATGATACCTATCTTCACATTTAACAATATTTTCATGAATAAGACACAAGTTGCAGTTTCATTCAATCTTAGCAATGCTATCATATCTACCTTTCCCTATGTTAAGGTTATTATTTGCACAGCAAAAATCTGCTTAAAGCAATTCTGTGTTTGGTAATCAATAGAGGTCAGGACACAATAAATGGTACATCTCTGGCATGCCAGGGTCATTGTTTATTCAGTTTTCAGAAGTCATCTTTACTGTTGGTTGAATATACACACTACCATTTTTCTATTTGCTTTGTGCCCCATGTGACTTGAGCCATTCCAAACAGACCATGCCGTGTACTTGAGCTATTCCCCAGGGATCCCGAACATTCCCCCAGAATGGCCAGACAAATTAACTGCTGTACATTGCTTATGTAAATACTAATTCATTTGTAGCAACAGGAGGTCTGAAGGCCAAGTCTATAATGTGTGTATTACTAAGCCACTAGCTGCTCAACCTTAAAGTTTTCCCTTGCCAAGTCCTTCATTTTGCATGAAAAGGAGTTGAATTGTTATAGCACTTTTGTGAAGAAACTTTGCCTTTGCAATAACACAATATATACTTTCTTCATTACTTTATTGTGTGAAATTGCCTCTAATTTGGTCCAGTCTGAACTGATCCACCATTGTGAACTGATGTTGGAAGGAGCCATGGGCTACGACAAAGCCAGTCTTTGCCGGTGCAACTGGGACTGAGTCTGTGTCTAGCACTGATCATGCCGTAGCTGTCAACGGAAGATCACCAAAGCTGCATGGCACTTGAGAGGTTTAAACTGGTAAAGGATGCTTTTCAAAAGTCATTGTGCGAAAATTCCTATGTAAGTGACTGGCTGAAGTTTAGGTTTCTGAGTACAGTGCTCCCTCTTTATACCAACCCTCATTACAAGGCAGTTTCTGATACAACACAGTAGGTACCAGGGTTCCCACTGAAATACTATCCAAACTATACTTCTAAGTTAAAAGTCTTTCTGTTATAAGGCGGTTTTGCAAATAACATGGTCTTCTCTGTGGACCCAATTACCAGTGTTACAAATAGGGATCACTGTCCTGCCAGATTATAGCCTATAATAAGCTTAAGGCGGCAGGTCATTTATTCTATCAGTGATTTGCTGTCTTGTGTACAATTATTGTCTTTGTTCAGTGATGTCTACCCTGTTTTTGCCGTAGTGCTTTATTTTGTCCTATTTATATGTGAACAGGATTCATCTGTGGGTTGTCTTTGCTAGATATTTAGCTTAGGCAAGGAACCACTACTCAGAGAGACATGTACGGGTAAAAGGCTCCGAAACATGTTGAGTAGCTATTCGCTGAAGACCCTTTACTTTATTTGGGCTAATACAGCCTATGTCAAAATTTACAGAAGAAGGTGTGCAATATGGACAATTGTACTTCTATGTATATAGGTTAGACAGGGACAGGTTAGCTTATGGAGAGTAAAGAGTTCGGACTGCGGAAGAGGGTAATGACTAGAAGTGGTTTTGGACAAAAAGACACAAATACAATAGGGATATATACGCCCTTGTTCCCGAATATTATTATTTGGGGGGGGGGGGGGGCAAAAAAGTATGTTTAAACCAACAAGGCAGGCCATCTTGCGTGGTTGGGAATACCGGCAGTGTATGCTTCATGCTAAGACAGGCAAAACAGTAGCACCTCCTGCTGTGTGGCTCTCAATGCTTCATAGTCAATCCAGTCGCTGTCTATGTCTAAACCTATATCTTAATTAATCAATATTATCATATGTAATTTATTTTTTTTGTTCAAAATTCAAGGTTGCAACAGTCAAATGATTTATATATGACACATGTAGCCATGTTTTCCATGATTAAAGAGAACAGGTTAAACTCAGACATGTTTAAAGCATTTAGACCTGAAAAATAATCCAAAAGTATGTGAAGTGCAAGAATAAATTTTAGAAGCTGGACAGTCAACATAAATTGAGATAGTGCAAGGAAGACAACTGCCTTTGTTTATTTTATAAATTACAGTGGTACCTGTCTTGAGAGACCCCTCCAATGAGAGACCGCATATCTTTTTAAGACCGCTCTCTCAGTACACTGTGCCATCTTTTCCATGTTATCATACCTCTAATGAAAGACCACCTGTTTTGAGAGACTACATTTTCACCTGCCCTAGGGGCGGTCTCTCAAGACAGGGACCACTGTAACCCTTTTCCTGCTCAAACTAGCCAAGTGCTATGTTGGGTTAAGCACATTTGATTACAACAACAATTGGCTGACTGGCTCACTTGCCTATATTAGGGCCTCTTGTACATATATACAGAACAAGACAACATTGAAATTTCAAAACCCCAATTTACGGATACAGGAACGTACAAGACGACAATGAAAATATGATAGAAATGTGGAAGGAGAGATGTGCGAGCCAAAGTTTGTAAATTATCTTTATACTAATAATTATCTTAATAATACAAGACCACCCTGACCACTAAGAGTCACACTTGGAACCGTCCAGATTGCTTAATATAAAAGTGCTGTGTTGGCTGTAAATGCTGAAAGATTCAATGCTGTTATTTTATTGATTGATTCATTCATTTATTTCTTCATTTTATTTTATTTACTGTTTTTTAAGGACTCATTTTGAATGAGAAGGAAAGATTGGAACTTTCAGGACAAGATTTCCTAGGTCAATTGTTTTCTTTGACGGAAATTGGGCACTGGTGCCCAGCCTGTAGCAAGGAAAGTTATTGACTTGGTCTCATTATAACCGGTAAAGGGTTAAAAATATATAAACACTTTTTGCACTTTCCACCAAAGGAGGCTATGATTAGATGTATAAGCAATATACAATGAGGAAATGTCTTTAGAAACCACTCATGAGACATTTCTTCTGCATATGATGTGGTCTTTTCCCACAGGGAACACTAAAAGAATGGTAAAGGGATCTGGTAGATATAGTATCTTAAAACAGTATTTTTCTTTCATGCTTCTCTGGGGGCAAACCAAATCCACCTTCCTCAACATTTTAGGTTATTTCTTCACATGGGCACAATGCATATCATAAATTATACCATGTGCCAGGGACAGATGAGGTGTCTGTAACTTACCTAAACTAAATTCTTGTTGTATGTTTTTCTCTAATGGCTCTATATGGAGATGTAACAGTGTTTTCAGTTCTCTGTTTGTTGTGCTACACTGGGCTTCCTGTGCTGCTGTGCTTGGGGTAAATATTCCACTTAGTTCCTCTTCAATCATGTCATTCTGTAACGCATCATACATGTGTTCAGTGATTCTGTCAACTAATCTAATAACCTGTGAAGACTACACATATTGTCAGGTAGATATAGATCACAATGAATGATACTGTTGTCTTTGATCCCTTCAACACAGGTACCCTGTATCATAAATTTACAACATAAACTAGAACAGGCTGATTTTCCAACAGAAAATCAAATGGCTCCCCGTGCACCCCTACTATTGTCATCCTTTTTTTATAAATACGCATACCGATTCCAATGATCTACAGATATGGTGGAGGTACACTCTTTATTGACATTTCAAAATGTTGATTTTTGACAAAATGCCCAAGTGACCTTGAAAAATAGGTCAAGGTCATACATTTCCAGTTACAAGCAAGGTCTTACAAAAGTCTTGCATAGAAACATAATCCCACAAAATGTCAACCTCTTTAAGACAAATCTTTCTCAAGTGAATCTGCAATGATTTTTACAAAGTGACCATGTGACCTTGAAAATAGGTCAAGATCACCCATCAATGATCCCAACCTAGTTGGTATTATGGAACATAAACATGCAAATTTCCAACCTCCTAAGTCAAATCCTTGCAGAGTTGTTGCATCTGCGTCAATTTTATATGACATGCCAATGTGACCTTGAAAAATAGGTCAAGGTTACCCATCTGCAATCCCAACCTAGTTCATATTATGGTACATAATCATGCAAAATTTCAAATTCTTAAGTCAAATCCTTGCGGAGTTATTGCGTCCGCGTCAATTTTACATGACATGCCCACGTGACCTTGAAAAATAGGTCAAGGTCACCCACCTGCAATCATAAGCAAGGTTTTATATAGGAACATCTTCACAAAAAATTTCAACTTCCCAAGTCTAATCTTTCATGAGTTATCGTGTCCGCAACGCACACAACAATGTATTGAAGAAGAACAAGAAGAAAAAGAAGAGGAAGAAGCAGAAGAAACGGACGCAAGAACAATATGTCCCCCCGTTGCACGGGAAGACATAATTAAGCTGGGATCAAAAGAGTTAAATCAAATCTAGTGCTCCTGAAAATTAATTTCCTGACCAATTAGTCTATATGTTAAATTCAGCAAGATGTTTTTGGCTGCAGATGGTTGGTATAAGATGTTGATTTGCAAGTTTGAGCCTTGCCCACTCCATGATTAATAGCTTTTATGATGCTAATCAAAAATTGACAGGCACAAACATTTCAACTTACCTATGTAAAATAGGATGTTGATACAATAGTTATAGTCACTCTATCAACATCTTGTGCTGATAACTGACGTAATCAGATAAAAGTGTGTGTTAATTTATTTGGTTGCATTTGCACTTTTTCTTTGCTTATTCTTTTTTGGGAACAGAAGAACAACATAATGTAATTTGTGAGAACAAATGTTCAGAGAGGCCTATATAATAAGAACAATGTAACTCATTCTGTGCCCATGTGAGCTATTGTGAAACAAAGTCCAAGAAGTCCAAGAAGAAAGATATCATAACCTAGAGGTGAATAATACTTGATGTTTACCACTGTGATCAAAACATTTGTTAAAAATCAGGAAATAACAGCAGCACCATCTGGTTATGAACAAGTTTTGAGAAGACAAAGCCAAGGTATATATCGACAAATTATAAAGAGAATCCTGTCACTGGTCTTGCCTGGTTTTTACTATTAAAGAGATTCCAGCCACAGTTTTGGAACAAATACAAAATTAGGCAAAAAGACCCAAAAATTCATTAAAATAAAATTGCAATTACCACATGTTAAAACTGTCAGGGGTATCCAGAAACGTCCCTATGCAATTTTGAATTACTACCTCTATCACAAAATGCCTAGTACCTGTTTTAATACCAGGATCACTCAGCATGATTTGAATGCTGCTGGCAGTAAAGTTGCTTAAATGACATTACATGTTACTATGAGACATACAAATTATATACATACCTCCCCACTGTACAGGTTGTGCATTTCAAAGTTTTCTTTCATCCCTTCAAAGTCTGGTTTCTTGAGACATTCCAGAGTGTTGTACAGCTTATCATGACTGTTCAAAGCAACATGTTTTGCAAAGGGTATCTGAATATGGTTGTTGAATAATTACTGAATGAGACAAAATAAATAAATACATAAACAAGTAATAAAAAGAACAGAAATCTCCAAGGAAGTAATGACACCAAACTTTCTTGTATGATAAAGGTACATGGAGTGCATACTGTTTAAACATAATATTGCATGTATAATTTTTTTAATTTGTTGAATATAGGCACAACTTCACATCTAATGTATACATTTCTTAGAGCTTTATTTTGGTTGTTTCTGATTTCCCACTTAAAATTGAGGAAGAGGAAGAGGAAGAGGAAGAGGAGGAAGATGAGAGGAGAGGAGAGGAGAGGAGAGGAGAGGAGAGGAGAGGAGAGGAGAGGAGAGGAGAAGAGAAGAGAAAAAAGAAAAATTAGTTCAGGGTTTGAAACAATTTCTCCAAAGGTTATTTCTAATCACCTCAAGATCATTTCTTCTGTGACTGCATTCCCATCACCAGTAGCTAGTGGATCAGTGAGGGATTTAGGTGCTAGTCGTTCACACATAGCAGTCAGCTTTGGGAGGTGTGTCAGGAATGCTGACAAAGGATCCATCCATGACACCTCTTCCAGGTACAGGTCAACTCTTTTAAAACCATCCCCAAGTTTTGTTTGTTTGTTGAATTCTGGAAAATGTACAAAACAGAAGAAATATGACATATCCACTGACATGGGTGTGTACATTTCTTAGAACTTGATCTTAAAAAATCCTGGTAGAACAAAATGAGCATATGCACAGGTACCCTGGCATGTATCAATGGGGGCAGATCCAAGAAGGTTAACAACAGAAGTTTATACTCCCCCTTCCCATGAGAAAGACAAAAAAAGAAAGGAAGGACAGGAAAATAATAACAAACTGAGAGAAAATTTTAAAAAAGAACAAATGACAAAGTTGATCACAAATTGATACAAATAAAAAACCTTTCAAATAAATAAAATCAACAATTAGTCCTTGTATTAAAGTATTAGTATTAGTGACAAGTCATTAATTATTCTCAGAAGCCAAATTGTCTATAACCTCACGCACATGCCAGTAATGTTGAAATTAGCACTGAGTGCCTCTGATAAACCAGTCAAACTGTTTAAATCGAAGATTAAAATTTAAACTGCTTATTGATATAAATGTGAAGATGCAAGTACAGCCACATACATGTATGAAAGTACATTAACTTTACTTAAGTTTGGGTTGTTGGATACTATGTATGCCCCCATATATGTTTTCTCATTGTCCAAAGTCTTTTATGTTAGTTGCATTCTCTTTTTTGTCTTACTTAGCAGTGACAGACATAACTCTTTAAGAGCCACATAATTTTTAGATATTAGTTAGTTTTCTATCAACGCAATTTTCATAATGTTTGACATTCCCAGAAAAATATAATACCGGTGTTAAGGAATATTTGCTCCCCGAATATAGGTTCCCCCAGAAACAAATATTTGGTGAATATTGGTTCCCCTGGGGAACGAATATTCGGTGAATATTTGTTCCTACCCATTAACATTTCTTTCCACCTGTTTTCATTCTATGTATCTCTACCTATGTGGATGGGGAATAAATATTCAGCAAATATTGTCCTTATGCTCTAATCACTCAGTTATTCATGCTATTCACATATTTGTATTATTTTCATAAAGACACCCTTTATTATGTATATTATCTTCTGCAAATATATGGTCATCATGATTTTTATTAAAGAAGTTTACTGTCTGTACTTTTTTCCCATTTTTATTCTTTTGAGCATCAAATTTCACTGTGGTGTAATTTAACTCTTCATTTATAACATTTTGTGTGAGAAAAAACAACCATCACATCTCACCCATATACCTATACCTTATGTGGGTGGGGAACAAATATTCGGCGAACATTTGGTCCCAGTGCTTCAAGTTATACATTAGCTTCTGTAATTTAAATTCTTAATTGTTATATTCTCATTTCATTCAGCAAGAAGGGAAAGTAATATTCACAAATACATATGGTCCCTATGTTATGCTGTTTAAATAGTTAGCTTAGTTTCTGTATTTCTTTCCCCTTTTGCTTCATTTGAACATCGAATTTTGAAACAACTCACGACATGAATAAAATTTTATGTAAAACATCGTTTAACAGGTCCTACACATATACCCTATGTAGATGTCATTGTGCAGAAGAAATATGTTTAAAATTAAAATAAAATAGGGGGGAACAAATATTCGTTTGGGGAAACAAATATTCCCAAATACAAATATTAGTTTCTCGGGGGAACGAATATTCGTTCGGGGGGGAGGGCGGAACAAATAATCTCTGACACCGGATTCAAAGTCCTCACTATTTAGATCTCCTCGACAATTACACATGTAACCATAAGATCCCGCTAGCGCTTACTAATAGAATCTGCATCTATTTAATAATCTTATAAAGATCAATGCTACACTCACTTTTTACGGTGCTAGCCATTTTTACCGTAGTGTGTAATATGTAAACGGCTTGCACTATAAAGCGGTAACACCACACGTAACCATATCACGGCAATATGCCGTAATATGGTTACCTGCATGCAAGACTGTAGAGGAGATCTCTATAGTGATGACTTTGAATCTGGCATGTCAAAGATGGCGGCATATGGGGCGATAATGTGCAAACTACTCTGGCTCTCTGGGTAAACGACAAAAAATTGTCAATTGGCAAATAAATACAATAATATACGTGCCTGCATTCTATAAATCAATACTTCTATATAATAGGAATCTTTACCTATTTGTTTCCATTTTGACAAAATGCAGACCATTGAGCATTGGTTACGGGTGCCACGGACTGAACTTCAAAGCTCAGAATGCAAAGCGGTTGCCACATTTTGCCTGGCCTTAATGCAGGTGGCACATAATACAATAAAGACGCACAAGACTGTCCAAATGGTGTCGCATAATAGAATAGGCCACACCTCCTTAGAGATTAAAGTGGTGCTCACTTTTTACAGTGCTAGACATTTACATATTATGACCTATTGAAATAATTAATGCTGAAGATTAGTCATGTGGATCAATAGGAGCATAAAAACATCCCCCAGACCATCACTTCCGCCCAGGTCTCAACAACATGCTGCCGGTGAAAGCATGGATGACGGGCACAATAAAAGAACAAACCTGGGTCTCTGATGCTGTTAAAGTGCAAAAACTTTGATACTTTCATAGGATTAGGACTCAGATAGTTCCTCTGAAGCTTTCTGTTACGACTGCAAGACATATGGAGGGATATTCGCTGTACATTTGGTACTGATAAAGGCAATGTAGTGTGCCCAGACTCCATTTGCATATCCGAAGCATTGTTTTTTCCAAACAATTAGTTTTGCCTTCAATAAAACTAACCATTAATTGTAATAACTCGTAAAATAAGTAAATAAAAAAAAAAAGATTTGATGCTGTGGAAATCAAACACATGTGGCAACAGTTATATATCGCAGTTTTGTTGTATGTATGCCTATCTGCAGACAAATTTTAACCATACAAACATAGGAGATTGGCGGAAAAAATAAAAGGGCTGTTTCACTCATTAGCAGATTGAATAATATAAAAAAAGTGAGACTTCATTTTATTTTCTGTCATGGGTGGGGAGGGGGAATCTTGGGCAGTTCTGTAAACCAAGGAATAAAAAATGAATGGCCTTAGATTGGAACTTAATTTTCTTATCAAGTTCTTAGGGATAGATGTACTTACTTTTGTTTGTTTTTGAAACCTGGCCATTTGCCTGCATGGCTGCCTCTCATGTCTGATTTGTTTTTAAGAGACTCCAGTCAAAACTTATTTTTTTATTTATTTTTTTTTCAAACCTGGCCATTCGCCTGCTTAGCTGCCTCTCATGTCTAATGTTTTTAAGAGACTCCAGTGGCCTCAGTCTGATAAGTAAAAAGATCTGAGGCCTGAAAATGAGCTAAAGAGGCATTCTCATCCTCTGTGGAGTTTGGGTATGTCATTAAGTGTCAGCATGTTCCCTCCACATTGCTTCAATCCATCTTATCACACTTTTCCAATGTTGGATTTTGACCATTTCATTTTTTTTGAAAGTCTTTAAACACACTAAGTAAAAATTTTATTAACTCAGCATCTTATACACAGAATGATCACTCAATAACAATTTTGTTGACTCTTTATCTTGTACAAAAAATGATAAATCATCCGCAAATTGTGAAATTTGAACATTTTATCATCAATCTTAATACCTGAATAGAGAATAGAGAGAGAGAATTCTTGGAAAAACAAAATGTCTGGGTTGGCACCTAGACATTTTGTTTCTCTCTCTCTCTCTCTCTCTCTCTCTCTCTCTCTCTCTCTCTCTCTCTCTCTCTCTCTCTCTCTCTCTCTCTCTCTCTCTCTCTCTCTCTCTCTCTCTCTCTCTCTCTCTCTCTCTCTCTCTCTCTCTCTCTCTCTCTCTCTCTCTCTCTCTCTCTCTCTCTCTCTCTCTCTCTCTCTCTCTCTCTCTCTCTCTCTCTCTATCACCAAACTTACTTGCAATGGTGAATGACCTACCAGTGACATTAGGCACCTGACTTGGAATAGTCATGATGATTAAAATTATGCAAATGAGGGGCAATTAAAATTTTAAAAGCTCCATATCTTCTAAACTATTAGAGATAGACACAAAGTTCTAACTTACACATATAGGTTTGAGACAACTGGCAAATCCAATAGCATACAAACAAAACTTGGGGAATATTATTGTATGCTAAATTCACCAAAATTCTCCCCAATCCACATACAGGCCTTGAACTGCTTGCTGTATGACCTATTGCTTGACCTCCATGGTGCCAGGCAACCTTTTTGCATTCATAATTAATCAGTTTGAACCTGTATCACAGGCAGCTTTCCATCCATGCATGCTAGGTGTGTGCTTTGGAAGGTTTGGGTCTTGTAGCAAATTGGGGGGGGGGGGGGGGGGAGACTCACAACAACTGTGTAATGAGGTTCTCAATAAAATACAGAGTATCTCTTTCTGTTCATGCAGGAACAGATTGACTCCGTGCTGCCATACGTGCCAGGTAGGCTATAGTTTCCACTAGTGCAGAACAGACCTGCATGTCAATGTACCATGACTGAAACTGGTGTCTTAGCTGGCCTGTTTTTGCTTGAGGCAATGTCAGTCTACTGAGCTTATCAGTCCCAAGGGAACACTGGCTCCAGTCTTCTACGCAGAGCAAGCCTGAGAGTACCCTCTGTTAAAAATAGACTACATACAGAGCTGAGTCAGTGAAACCAAGGAGGGTAGAATTTGTGTCATCTCAGTGGACACTTTCATGCCTTTGTTTTCTTGTAACCAGTGAGATGAAGCCTGTTCTTCAAAGCCAATACTGAGACAGTATAATTTTGTCTTGGTTCACAGGTACATGTTTATAAACATAAATGTAGTTTCTTGACAGCTTCTGTTAAAATTTGTTTATGTAATAAAGGAAGAAAGACAGTTTTGTATTGCATGTATACACATCCCCTTGAATTATAATATGTATACAGTGTACATATTGTGGTGAGGGTAAAAGGGGAGAGACCCTAAAAGTGATACTGTCATGAGTGACAGCTACCCCCCCCCCCCCCAGTGGTCAACTAGCAGGACTAACAAGAAGCAAGGACAGACACTTTAAACTGAACAAGGGACGCCATCAGACCACCGAGAAAGGGTAGAAGCCATCGCTCCCCGTTCTCCGGTCCCAGGCGCCTGGATCTTCCGGAACGGTCGACCACAGCCCAGCGAAAGCATAAACCATTGATTTCTACCCAACTCAAGGTAAAAAAGACACTTTCTTGCATGCGTTACCGCATACACCAGTGGTGACTGCAGCTGTATAGGCACGGACACTACAGTTGGTTCTCCAGACGTGAAAGGAAATAGCCACGGCGAAGAGAGTCTCTAAGACCACTGGACAAAATTAATATATTTCTATGTTAACGTATCAATGAAAATCGTAAACCACTCTGGTCAAGAAAGGTACCCTCCCGTACAGGGAAATTCCCACAGTCCGGTTAGCGGACGGGACAGGTCCCCTTGCCCGTGTCAGCACTGACACGGCATGGGTTTTCAACTGCCAAATTGAGTCCCAAATTCACTTTAGAACAAAAACAAAAGAAATCAAATACTTTTGTAAACAAATCAGTGATCTAACGAGGTATTCCAAAAGTGAACTTTTGTAGGAAATTTCGACGCATGGTACGATTTTCCGAGTCTCCGATTCATCGGTAGGACGGTAACAGCCCTTTTCCCACGGTCGTAGGGTAAGCGGCAGTTGGATCTTTTCCTTTGATATGCGGAAGTGTTCGCTATTAGGCAATCTGGCAGCATAACTCACATCCCATCGGTGGCATCCTTTGTCGCTGTATCAGCAGGGTGGTCATCAGCATCCCATAAACGGGAGCTGGTACCAATTAGCGTCCACGCCCGTGGCTGTCAATTCCCTCTGGTTGTCATAGACGCTGCATCCACTGCACATGCGCAGTGCTGCCGCATAATCGCACAACGTGAATCGCAGTAGATTTGCAACACGCAATCCACGAAATTTTGTGATTAAAAGACAATTGTAGAAGGTTTTTAGCTGTACATGACGAGGTAAAACCCTCCTCTCGAAGGGGTGAGTGAGGTTTGGCGCCAGTAATCGCAAAATACAGGGACGTCTTCCCATCACGACGGGTGCTTATTTACGGGGTTTCACTGTACGTGCACCTGTTGCAGTGTACTGAACACTGCCAAGCCGTATTTCCTCAAAAGTCCGTCTTTTCATGGTAGAATACTCGTTATTGTGCGTTTAAGAGTTCGCAGTAATCGGTTATTGTCAAAATCTAACTGTGATTCTCATTTTGTGAGCCGGGGAAACTTGTTTCCCGTGCGTTTGAAGATCGACGATCTTGAACATGCATGTTTGCATGCTTGCATTTTCGTAACTGAGGGAGGTCACCCCCCGTAACACGCCCCCTAGTAGGTAGTCTGATTGCATTGTAGTGCCTGGTGTGCATATACGGAGTGCCACCCCCGAGTTTTCTCGAGTGGGACCTCCCATATCACGTTTGACTATCTGTGATTTACAGGCCACCGCGGGTAATCCGCTCATCCAACCCCTCAGTACACAAGGTTTGTTTGTCATAGACCAGCCCTGTGTTACAGTTTATACGTTTCCGACACAGGGCAATTACCCATCAGTAACGTCGCGCAGATCGCAGGCCTTGGTTGTTTGGAGAATGGAGACATGGATAATTAGCATGGCATGCAATGGTTTTCTGTGGGGCCAATAAAGTGTCTGCGACAATCTGCGGAGACTTCCTCCGAAAAACCTCCCTGCAAGGCAGCCTTTTGTGGGTGGATAAGGTACCGAGTGGCACCAGTCACAGCTTTTTCCCAGCCCATTCACCCCCCCCCGCCAGCCGAACTGAAGCAGAGGGGCTGTTTGAGTTACATCTGATTGGGTCCAAATATCCCTTCTCTTTCTCTCAATAAATTTAATAAACTCCTGGTTGTTTGGAAGGACCCCCCCCCAAAAAAAAAGGGGAAAAAAAGCAACAACAAAAAAAGAGAGAACAGAGACAGATTAAATGAGCAACAGTATAAAATAAATAGGTGCATTAAATGGTCCGTTGAGCCAGATCTCAAAAAAAAAAAGGAAAGAAGAAAAATAAAAGTGTCCCTTGCTCTGGAGGGAAACTAACTAAATAAATAAATAAATAAATGAATGAATAAATAAATAAAAAAAAATAATGAATAAATAAATAAATAAATAAGAAACTAAATGAATAAATAAATAAATAAGAAAAAAATAAATAAATAATAAATAAAGAAAAAAAGAAAAGAAAAGGGGGCAATATCTATAGTAATAACATGGGAAATAAAGTTTTAACGTTAATAATAAAATAGACAAATCAGTAAAATATCGAGCTAAGTGTTTTGCCTCAGATTATCTCCAAGCCCCCCCCCTCCCCGCAAGCCAAGGCAAGTGGGACCCTTGTGTGCCCTCAGTCGCGCTTAAATGGGCAAACTTGCCTAGCTTACCTGTACTTAAGAGTACCTGTGGTCACCTAAGGGAACCTGTGATAACAGCCCTACTTGTACTTAAGCGTACTTGCTGGCCCCTTCGGCATGTCAAACCACATGCCGCCTAAGAGGATCCGAGATTTAGCAGAGGGCTACGACCTCCGTAGCGCTCCTGATTCCACCATGGAGCAAGTGGAGGGAGCAGAATTGCGTGGTTCTGAGGGTTGCTCGTCTTCGACGACGGAGGGGGTTCCAGACCAGGGCCGGGGTGATGGAGGCCCTGAGGGCACAAATGCACAGGTCGCGGACTTGCAGCCCCTGGCACTCCCACCCCTGGATCAAGCTATGCATCGGTTCTTGGATATGCTAGCTCAATGGCGAGAAGAGGAACAGCAGCGCTACCAACAACGCTCGATGGAGGAAAGGCAGTACCACCAGCAACTGTTAATGGCCATACGAGGGCAGGGGCAAGGTGAAGGGCGCGCCCAAGGATATGTCCCGGCCACGCCACCACAACCAGCCATCAGGCCATTGGGGGTGGGACTTCCGGACTACGATGTTGGAGTATGGCAAGGGGCCGAAGCAGCTCCCCTACTCCCTGCAAATAATTCGAGGCCTCGAGGGGAAGCAGTGCCCCTCCAGGCAGACACCGCTGCCAGGCCACCAGATATGGGTCTTGAGGCAGCAGGCCGTCTGGTTGATGGCCGTAATAGAGAGTGGAATCGAGTTATTCAGAATGGAGTCCCGGACATGGAAGCGAGGGGCCAAAATGGGGCCCGACCGAGAAATCATGCGGCCTGGAATGCACCAAGGCTGGGCCAGCAGGTGGATGCAGGTCAGCGTGGTGTTGGGTGTGAGGACCAGCTGACACCAGCCCTCGCCAGGGATCCGGACTATAGGGGCCCACCCCGTGATGAACTCCGCCATGGTGCTCATGAGCGAAATGCACCTGGGCGGTGGAGGGACGGTCCAAAGAGTAAACTGGTGACCTACGATGGTACGACCGATTGGCAGTCTTTCATTGTTCCTCTTGAACGTATGGCCCGGGCGTACCGGTGGATAATGAATGATCGCGTCAACTTGCTTTATGAGTGCCTACGAGGACCCGCCCAGCGTTATTTAGTGAACCTGGACGAACATGGAGACCTCACCTATTGGCAAATCCGGGATCGACTACAAAGCCGCTTCGGGGAAACAGATCCCCCAATCACCCTCCGAGCTCGACTCAGCGAGCTCAAACAACATAAACAAAGCCTGGAGGAGTTTGCTGAAGAAATAAGTCGACTGGTGTCACAGGCTTACCTTGAAACAGGGGAAGACATCAGGGACGCGGTGGCAGTGAGCACTTTCTTGATGGGTCTCCGAAATCAGAGGGTTGCCTATGAAGTGTTGGGCCTCGAGCCACGCACACTGAATGAAGCAATGAGGCGAGTTCGTGCAAGAGACTTCCATTTTCAGGCTACCCTGGGGAAAGATCGGGAGAAGAGAATGGCTGCTCGGCAGGTGAGTTTCCCCAGTGACTCAGACTCGGAGGGGGATGTGCCTCCACATCCTGCAGAACGGCGTGCCATAGTGCCGAGTAAGAAGGTGGCTTTCCACCTCCAAGACACTCAGAAGGGAAAGGAGGCCTGTGAGGATCGCTTGGGGCGCCTCGAGTCCCAGAGCACGGAATCACAAAACCAGCTGGCCTACCTGGTTGAAGCTATGAAGAAATTAACTCAGGATGCTGGGAAAATGCGGAACCCCTGCGAAGGCGGGACAACCATCTCAAGGGAGGGGCGGTCCCACTCACCGGGACCAGGGAGTCAAAGAAGCACATCTCCGGGGAATTATGAGTGTTTCCTATGCGGGGAGCAAGGACACTTTTGGCGTGATTGCCCACACCGCCGCTCTCCTAGCCCCAAGCCCAAGCAGGGAAACGGGCAGGGGCCGAGCCCGAACCAAGAGGCTCGGCCCAAAAGTCAGTAACTAGCCTACTAACTGTCGCGGACTCGGACTCTTCAGTTCGGGAATGCCAAGAGGTGCAGGCCCGAGGAGCAAATGTCCAAGGGCTTACACTCTGTGTGAAACTAGCAGTAGAGGGTCACATGGTGGACGCAGTGGTGGACACAGGGGCAGAGATTACCATTGTCTCAGAGGACCTTTTTGCTAAGATCGCTCCCGGAGCCTCCTTATCCAATCTCCCTCCCGTGCGGCTGAGAGGATTTGAGAAGGATGCAGTGGTGACGGCCCGGAAGGGAGTCAGTGTTCACATCACCTTGGGAAACCGGACCGCCCTTTGGCCTGTATTCATAACCCCTATGCGGGAGGATGTACTATTAGGCCTGGATTTTCTTCAAGCCGTGGATGCCATTATCCATGCTCGAGGAGGGTTGTGGATTGCGGGCATGCGAATCCCAACCCAGGACCCTAGTAGGCCTACAAATAAGGTCAGCTGTGTTCTGCTAAGGAAAAATGTAGCACTGCCGCCTGACTCATGCAGCATTGTAAAGGGGTATTCAAAGCACCCTAGTGAGGAGACACTGGCAGTTATGGAGCCCATGGAGGTTCATCAGGATGTCCTGGCGGGAGTCTCCCTAGCATACATGCAGACAGACACCCTCATACCCATGGTAAATTTGTCAGCACAGGAAGTTGTGCTTCAAGCAGGTACGTGCCTTGGGCACTTGGTCGAGGTTGAGGAGCCAGACCAATCCCCTGGTGGGGGGAATCAACCAGAACTTAACCTTGAGTTCGGGTCTCAGAGGGGGGTTGACCACTCCTCTGAGACTTCCAAACTTTCGGAAGGCCTGGCAATGGGGGACCCCCAACAGATTGAGGGAGAGGAGGACCCCGCCCCCGAGTCTCAGAGGGGGGTTGACGGCAACTCTGAGGACTCTGAAGGTAGGATTGGAGAGGTATCCTTCTTCCAGGCTCTGGAGCCAGAGGATCTTCTGGAACACCTGCGGACTATGTTTCTGGAAGCGAGTGAGAACCTTGCAGGGGAGGAACGAAAAAACTGGCAACAGTCCTAATGGAATTTGAAGACGTTTTCGCCAAACACGATATGGACCTTGGGCATTTCATGGGTGCTACCCACCATATAGAAACGGGTAATGCACCCCCCCCCATTCAGGGACCGGGTGCGACGTACCCCCATGGGTTTTCAGAAGGAGGAGGAAGCGCATCTGCACAAGCTGCTGGATGCTGGGATTATAGAACCATCCTGAAGTGAGTGATCCTCAGGAGTTGTCCTGGTCCACAAAAGAGATGGAGGAGTGCGGTGGTGTGTGGATTACCGCCGTTTGAACGATGTCACTGTCAAGGATAGCTACCCCCTCCCCAAGATAG
This sequence comes from Hermodice carunculata, assembly GCA_964020975.1. NCBI lineage: Eukaryota > Metazoa > Annelida > Polychaeta > Eunicida > Amphinomidae > Hermodice > Hermodice carunculata. The sequence continues at coordinate 26,203,151 of OZ026630.1, forward strand.
AGGAGTGCCTCGACACCCTAGGGGGCAGCAGGTGGTTTAGTGCCCTCGATCTAAATGCCGGCTACCACCAGGTGGCGCTGGAGGAGCGCGATCGAGATAAGACCGCCTTCATTACCAAGTATGGCCTCTTTCAGTATCGATCCATGCCGTTCGGGTTATGCAACGCTCTCGCAACATTTCAGCGGGCCATGGAACTGGTCTTGCAAGGACTGCAATGGAGGACGCTTCTAATTTTCATCGATGATGTAATAGTGACGAGAAAGACCTTTCTGGAACACCTAAAGCGCCTGCGCGAGGTCCTTGCCAGGTTTCGGCAACATGACCTCCGTTTAAAGCCCCGGAAGTGCCAACTCTTCCGAGACCACGTGGTGTTTCTCTGGCATGTGGTCAGCTCAGAAGGAGTCGAAACAAACCCGGCTCTCATAGAGGACATCCTTGACTGGAAGCCCCCAAGGACAGTACGGGAAGTACGGGCATTTCTAGGCCTAACTGGCTACTATCGGTGATTTATCTTAGATTTCGCAGCCGTAGCCGGTCCCATGACAGACTTGCTTGTCAAGGGGGCCAAATTTCACTGGGGGCCAGAACAGGAAGCATCCTTCCAGGAGATAAAGAAGCTCCTGACACAAGCACCAATTTTGGCCTATCCAAATGCTGAAGACCCATATGTCCTTGATTGCGATGCCTCAGGGGTCAGTGTGGGCTCGGTGCTCTCGCAGATCCAAAATGGGGAGGAAAGGGTCATTGCATATGCCAGCTTACGATTAGATGCTACTCAGAGACGGTACTGTGTAACCCGCCAAGAGCTCTTGGCGGTGGTCAAGTTTACCCACCATTTCCGTCATTACCTGTTAGGTAGGAGATTTCTTCTAAGGATGGACCACGGTAGCCTGGCCTGGCTGTTCCGTTTCCGCTCACCAGAAGGGCAGGTGGCTGGAGCAGATGAGCCAGTATAATTTTGTGATTGAGCATCGAGCAGGAAAGAAGTACGGGAATGCCGATGCTCTCTCACGCAAGGAGGTAGATACTCCGTCGTGTGAGTGCTATACAGCCGGACAGGATGCCCAGGACTTGCCTTGTCACGGCTATGGACATTGTGTTCGGGCTCAGCAAAAATGGGCCCGTTTTGAGGAAGACGTGGATGACGTAGTGCCGCTTGCTATTCGCAGGTCTGACACCCCAGTTCGGCAGGAGGCTGCCTCAGAAAAACAGGGAGACGGGGATTCAAATTGGTTACCCCAGCTCAGCTGCTCGGAACTTAGAGCAGCCCAATTGGCTGACCCTGTGTTGGCTCACCTGCATGAATGGTCTGAAAAAGGATTGCCTCCCAAAGAACGGATGGTAGGCCAAGATCAAGCCCTAAGGAAATACTGGCTCTGCTGGTCCTAAATTAGGCCTCAGGGAGGAGTGCTTCATTATGCATGGGAGGGCGAGGGAGCTCCGCGTTTGCTCCTTCTTGTTCCTAAGAGCCTCCGGCTGGAAGTTTTGCAGGCTACTCATGACCTACGTTCAGCGGGCCACCCAGGTATAAGCAGGACACTGCACCATCTCCGCCTACACTTTTATTGGTACGGCATGATCGTGGAGGTTCAGGACTATGTAAAGGCACGTGCTGAGTGCAATGCCTCCAAGAAGCCAAACCGCAATCTTCGGGCACCCCTGCAACAGTACCAAGCTGGTGCCCCAATGGACCGAGTCCATATGGATATTCTAGGCCCTCTCCCAAAAAGCAAGTCTGGGAATCGATATATACTGGTGATCATAGACCAATTCACCCGGTTCGTTGAGGCTTACCCTCTCCGCGAACAAAACACCTTGTCAGTAGCACAGAAGTTTGTGTACGAGTTTGTGGCCCGTTTTGGGACCCCCTTGGAGGTCCACACGGACCAGGGTACCAATTTCACGAGCGAGTTAATTAAGCATGTGTTTGAGCTGCTGCATGTGTCAAAAACACGCACTACCCCGTACCGGCCTAACAGTAATGGAGAGGTGGAGCGATTCAACCGCACTCTACTTCAAATGATCCGTTGCTATGTCAGCCAACATCAGCAGGACTGGGACCTTGACCTCCCCTTACTGACAGCTGCCTACAGGAGCACGCCTCACGCCGTGACAGGTTACACCCCAAACCGCCTCATGTTGGGTCGAGAAACGCGATGGCCTGAAGAGATTTATCTGCGAGATGGCCAGATGGACTGGGAGGCCACTGACCCGGCAGCGTATGCACAGGAGATCAGGGGGGGCCATGGGCGAGACTTATGAGCTGGTGCGACAAAGGCTTGGGGAGGCCCAGCTCCACCAAAAGAGCCATTACAATCTGCGGGCCACAGAACATAGTGTCTGTGCAGGAGACTTGGTTTACCTCCAGAACAGCCGCAGGTTTGTCGGCAAGAGCCCCAAATTACAGTCATATTGGATCGGCCCATATGTTGTCGTAGCAAAGCTTACCCCTGTACTTTACAAGGTTAGGGACCGGAAGGAGGCTAAGGTGCAACACATAGACCGGCTGAAGCCCTACCCATGTGATACAGTGCCAGGATGGGCTCAGCGAATCAGACATGGCCTTTTGGAACTTGGCCTGCCTGCTCCATCGAGTATGGGGGAGCCTGGCCACCCACCTGCAGGTGCGAAAGAGGCAGATGTCCCTGCTGGAGGTCCCTCCGCAGACCTGGCGAGCCCGCCCAACCAAGCCAGGGAATTTATTCCCACCAACTTTGTACCCCCAGACAAGAACCTTCAACTCCCAGCTCCCAAGATCCCACCACGGGCCCCTAAGCGTGACGTGCCCGTATCAAAGCCCTCTTCAGGTGGAACCAAATGTCCCACTAGGGCTAGCACTAAGGCAGGTTTGCGCGGCCAAACCAGGGGCCGCAGGCTTATAAGGAAACCAAGCCGGTATAGCGATTAGTCATATAGTGTACTAACGAAGCATGCCATATCAGCATGCTTGCATGGACACCCCCCCCTCCACCGGACACCGGATTGATTTAAACCAGTTGAGCTTTTTCTTCTCAATTTTGGTTTCTGTGTTTGCAGGAATGACAGACTACCGTACGACTGATATACACCCCTGGAAGTGGGCCGTTATCCAGCAGCTCAGGGAAGGGCAGCATGCTCCCTCTGCTAATTACCCTAACTACCTACCTGCTACTAACCTCTTGGACCCAGCCTGGTTCCAAGGCCCTGCATGGCCTTTAGTTCAACGATCCCAGGGGGTCCAGATGCGATATTCGCATGGGCTGCCAACTATGGCTGCCGATGGCGGCCCAGCCGCAGCGGTACACCCCCTTCCGGGGGCCACCGCCATGGCACCAGTGGGCACGTACCCACCATTTCATTTGACAGTCCCATGATACCCGGGCCTTGCGGTTTTCCACCAACCTCTGCCAGTGTCCCATCCACAGGAGTCCCACCCAGTGGACCAACAGTAGCCCAGATGGGCTGCTCTGGTCCAGAAAACGAGGTTGAGGCACCTTCACAGGCCCCTCCAAGGCCAACCCCCTCGGCAGAGGTGGAGGCAGCTGCGGAAATATTTGTGGAGGAAAGGGCGACACCCCCACTGGTTAAAGGAGAGGTTCTGCACATTCGCGAGTCTCCTCGGGTGCCGACCCCTCCTACCGCAACCCCTCGGTCAATGCTGGATTGCCGTCCTCGGCCTATCAACCTGCCTGATGCTCCCACTGCAGCGCGTTTCCGGGACTCTGTCCCGGAGCCTACTTTATTGTTACGTAGGCCACCTACCCCAGTGGCACAGATTTTGGGTGCCTGGGAAGCATCAGGTGAGTCCAGCATCGACCAGTTGTCCCTTGAGGATGCCAGATCAGGGCTACACCGTCTCTTGCCGTACATGGAGCCCACTGTCCGGCTGATTGAGAGATTGACCTTGAGGTCACAGGCTCCCAACGCGGAGGCAGAGCCTGCTGTGCACGCAGATACCACACCGCAGCCTGACCCGGTGGTCACCAGTGCACACTCCTCGTGGGAGTCCACCACTGACCTGACCTGGGGGCCCTTGGATCATCCCGTCACCACCATTATCCCCAGCTCAGCAGTGGACAATCACCAAAGTGGGGCTTCCCGCTCTTCACGGAGCCCAGAGGGGTGGGACTCGGATGAATCCACAAGCTCTGCCGACCGGCCAGGCTTTGCCAGGTTCCGCCTAGGCCAGAGACGGAATGCTGCCAACATTGCCAGGATGCCGGCAAATCAGGTGGATGCTCTCGCCCGTAGAGGTCACCGGGAAGTACCCCATATGGTCACGGCAAGGAGCCGCCAGTGCCGCTCAGGAGACAGGCTGCAGCAGTGTCCTATCTGCAGCCGGAATGTGCCGGACATGCGTTGCCATGCCAACGCCGTCCACTTACCTTGGTATGTGGAAGTCCGGTCGGCTTGCGGCCACTGCCGGATGCAACTGAACCTGCAGGGGCGCTGGGCAGCACATCCCCAAGGGGCCCACCGAGGTGTCCCAGGATATCTGCGACCTGCTGAATGGCAGGAGAGTATGACCAATTTCGTCCAAAGCGAAGGGCTGATTCCCAGCTCGATCGGGCATGTGGCTCCGGGTGACGCAGATTATTATCAGTTTTGGCCAGAGGTACTCCCCCACGACCCCCCGGAGCATAGATTGCCAGAGGATCCCGAGGCCCTCCGCCTCCTGACTCACTGGAGGGTGGTCCTGAACCTCTTGGCCCAGGCAGAGCCAGAGGTTCGGTCCCAGCATACCGGCTGCTCCCTTATCCCGGAGGAGGGTGCCCTGTATCTGACTGGGGTCCTCCCTCGGAGTGCCTGGCATCGTCAGGGCCCGGCTCCCCAGGGCCGTGGCACCAGGGAGTAGTTTCTCCCCAGTCTGTCCCGCCTCCCCCTCTCCAATGTAATCGCTCAACCTATCTTTCTTTTCTTAATGTGTTGGGAACACAGCCAATACGTTTTTTGTGGGAGAGAGGGACCCCTATTGATCGAACGATATTTGGCCAGTGGCCCTAACCGATGGAATATTCCTTACTGAAGCTTTGGCTCACCGGCCCTGGTCGAATAATTTGCAGGGAGGTCAACTGTGACCCCATTGCAGTTTGTTAGGTGGGAAATGGTTTAGGTAGCGATTTCGTCTTTTATGTAGATATGTGGATTGTGTGGTTAGCAATAGGTAGTCTATTCCCCCCTTCCCCCCTTCGGTTGTATTGATCTGACTATCAGAGTATCTCCCCTTTTCCCTCCCCATGACAGGACACCATACTAACTGGGGGGACCCAGTTGACCAGAGGGGTGTGATGTGGTGAGGGTAAAAGACAGGACCCTTAAAGTGATACTGCCATGAATGACAGCTACCCCCCTACCCCAGTGGTCAACTACCAGGACTAACAAGAAGCAAGGACAGACACTTTGAACGGAACAAGGGACGCCATCAGACTACCGAGAAAGGATAGAAGCCATCGCTCCCCGTGCTCCGGTCCCAGGCGCCTGGATCTTCCGGAACGGTCGACCCACAGCCCAGCGAAAGCATAAACAGTTGACTTCTACCCAACTCAAGGTAAAAAAGACACTTTCTTGCATGCGTTACCCCATACACCAGTGGTGACTGCAGCCGTATAGGCGCGGACACTACAATATATATGTGCATGTATGCATAATGTACATATACATGCACACATACTCATCAATACTGCCCAGAAGGGATGACCTTCTCACAAATGGGCACTTTTCTCTGGTCCCATGGGTGACTTTTCTCTGGTCCCAAGGGTGCCCATTTAGAGAGGTTTCACGGGAACACTGGAATTTTCTTTCTCTCTCCTTCCTTCCTTTCTTTCTCTCTTTCCTTCCTTCCTTCCTTTCTTCTTCACAACCAAGGTTTTTTGGAGATTTTCTCAAGCACAATTTTTCCGAAAACCACCAAACTTGCTATGGTGACTGACCTAACCAGTGAAATTGTGTCTCATTTGGAATAGTCATGATGTTTAAAAGTATGCAAATTTAGGGGCAATTCAAATTTTAAAAGCTCCATATCTTCCAAAATATTGCAGATACTCAAAATTTCAATGTGCATATATAGGTTTGTGACACCTGCCAATATAATGGACTTTAAAAGTTTCAAAGTTGAATATGTCCAAAAACTATTATACATAGACATGCCATTTCAATTTCAATTCATAGGTTTGTGGCAAAGCCACATCCAATGAACCATGAACCAAAGTTGTAGGATTTTAATTCATGCAAATTAGGTAAACATGCAAAATGTAAATCTTGAATAGCTTCAAAAGTATTATAGATAGAGGTACCATTTCTACTTCAATTTATGGGTTTGTGGCAAAGCCCCATCCAATAAACCATAAACCAAAGTTGTAGGCTTTCAATTTATGCAAATTAGGAAAATACACAAAATTAAAATGTTGAATAGCTTCAAAACTAATATAGATGCTAGCTTCATTCAAACTTCATTTTATAAGTTTGTGACATGGCCACATCCAATGAACCAAGAACCAAAGTTGTAGTAGTTTACTTTATAAAAATAAGGCTAATACACTAAAATTAGATTATGTTGAACAATGGCAAAGTGTAGCATTTCAAACTGGTCTCATTTTGAAGGCACCCAGACAGATTTGCTATGAAGCAAATATTCTTTTCTAGTTCTAGAATGCTCTTCACTGTAGAGAAATGCAAGATATGTGATACAGTTCTGATGTTTTCTCCAATATACAGTGGGGGACCACTGTCCCGGACTCTTGTGCTTTTTGATCTTCATGGATTAATGTTGGCAACACCTTCCGCATTCATTTTCTTAGAACGTATGCAACCATTTTGAAATCAATATTTTGGAGGGAAATTTGCCAAAAAAATTCAAAATTTTGCAATCTTTGTCTGTGTTTGATATCAAGGTTATAATGTCTTGTTGATCAATCAATGAGTTTGTATTGTAAGGATAATTTAGGCTTTGTATAAAGAATTGTCTTATTTCTGGCCAGAAATCTTTGTAAAATTTGATAGCAAGTCCATCAATCTGAAGTGCTTTTTCCATTTACAAAATATTACACAATTAGCCAACACTCAGCTTGATTTATCTTCTGCTCACATTTTGCTTTTTGTAGATCATTTAGTTTATGCGTTTCAGGGATTGGATATTGCCACATCTTTACTGTAAAGTTTTGGGTTAAAATTGTGCTCCTCATTTACTAGGATTGCCTTTGGGTCTGTTAATTCCTGATCTGTGTGGTTATTAATCAATTTGTTTTTAAAATTTGCCTTTTTTGTTAAAAAGCAGTTTATATTCCTTCACCTAACTCTGTCCATTTGGCTTTACAGTACATCATTATTGTATGGGTTTGTCCATCATTGGTTACTATTATTTTGATTTCATCTCTTCCATATTCACATTCTGTGGTGGGATTTTTGATAGTTATCTTTTCTTCTAACTCTGCTACAAGAAGCTTTTCTTTTCACTTACTTTTTGCTACCTGTTTTTATTATTTCATGGTTTCCCTTCTTATTTCAGCTTTTATCACATCCTACACTAAACATTTGTTTTCCTCTTGGCAATTTTTTGTTTTCTATCAGTTAAAGGCTCTTTGATTTTCTGCAGGTAGTCAGAGTCTGCTAACAACTTTGAGTTGAATTTCCAAAACCCTGGCCCATCTCTACATAAACCTTATCAGTCTAAAGATTGTTACCTAATTGGCCCTGAGAATCGTTTTATAATAGTAATTTACCAATTATGATACTTCACATGTCTGTGGAAGTTGTACTGTTCAATAATTCACAAAACCCTGAGTTTTGTTCACAAAAGTGTGGGTTTTGC
>OZ026630.1:26211136-26228636 GCA_964020975.1 Hermodice carunculata
TCATGAAAGTAGCTGCTTAATACATCTAGACAGACAATTCTCACCAGTATTCCAGAGTTTTCCAATTAGTCACACACAAACAATCAGTAAAAAGTCAAAACATAAGAGGACAATCACGGGGTTATAACTCTCATATAAGGGCAGTTTCAAGGGTCAAGAAATCTTTGATGTGCATCATTTGAAACTCAGAGAATTAAGGCCAAACGCATCATTGATTTGATGCTATACGCACTTTCTTCTCTGTATTTAAAGTGCAAGTAAAATTAGGGCATTTTCCTGAGGTATGGGCTATCCATAGTGCTCAATATTTTAAGTTTAATCACAATTATTCAAGTTAGCAAAAACATGTTTTTTGCAAATGTTGATCCGCCATGGAAATTTTTTTTTCGGGTCATTTATCAAATAGTGGATGCATTATGATTCTAATCAAATACATTGTAATGGACTAAGCGGTTTTTCAATCAGCTTGCCATTTAATCAATATCCTGAACACGCAGAGGACAGAGTATGATCGCAGTAATGTTCCCATGTACGAGTTGCTATTCATACAAACCGAATTAATTCTATTTTGATTACTGAAATTCATATCTTGCGGAAATTTATCTATGCTTAGGTCAAGGAAAACAAAACCAAAACCAAAACAGAAAGAGAACAAAGCAACCCCAAAGCAAAAAAAAAAAAAAAAAAAAAAAAAAAAAAACCAGGCCAAAGCCAAAAGCCATTAACCAACTATCAGGGTATATCACTTAAATACAGGCCCATTACCCTGACCAAGGTGTACCTTGAGAGCCTGACAGTGTTCTAAATTTTGCGCCTATAAATTCTAAAACTCCAGAAAAGTGAACAGAAGTTAAATGAAATCAGAGTCTTCAGGTGGATATATTGTCCAAGGGTTCTCAAATTATACCCCAACGTAAGGGCAAATAATTCTACAGAGATACTGTACAAATCCAATAATCCCATTTAGGGGTGGGGTGGGGGTGGGAGCGGGGATGGGGTTGGGGGAGCTTAACCAGATGTTGCTCTCAAAATCTCCGTCAGAAACTATGTTACCCGTATGCACAAAATGCAAGCCTGCTGTGAGGTGAATCGTGGACACAATTATACAGTTGTTGTATCTGGGGCTGGCCACAAAGCTAGCTGCCTGACCAATGGGAGCCCCGGATGCCAATTGCATTTAAAGTGCATTTTTCCGCGATCAGGCTACATATTGTTGCAACATTATGCTCAGCAGCCAAATGTTTAATATGAACCAAAAGGCAGAAAATGATAGTATAAAAGTGATAATGATTGTAACCAAAAGGCCAATTTTTATATTTGAGAGTCACCTGGTGATGTGGTTTAAAAAAAAAAATTATAAAAAAAACCACTTTCAAGCTGAAGCACACTTACAGTCAAAATTTGCCCTTGTTATCCCAATTACATGAGTAAAAGTAATCATGGTAATACACGCTTGATGATACACCATAGCTTCAAGAACAGGTGTCGGGAAAGTTCTGTGACCTTCCGCCGGGTGAGCTCATTACCTCAGTAGGTTCTGGACATACAAAGAAAGTACAATATTGTGCTAGTGTCTGCTGGATAATGCACGAAGAGCGCGCCAGTGCACAGAATGACATCGAAACATTTTTCTGATGGCTGCATGCACACCAGTTATTAATATAACCTGCACATACAATAATTATACTTATTTTCCACACTGTATAACATGAATATAAGTGGTACCATGAAACGCATTAACTATGAACACGCAATTACGCTTTGCAAGTACCAATTACCTGTTGATCGTTTGGCATGGCATATTATGCATATAAATAGAGCCACACCTCAGCCGACAAATCTGCGCAAAGGGATCTTTAATACGGGAACAGACAAGTTCAAATTAACGATGTGGGTGTGCACATGACCACGACAAACATTTTGTGAAATTAATCCCCTTGCTTGGTCCACCACGCATATACTTTAACATTTGAACACTCATAACTTTTATGTTTATCGTAAATCATTTTGATCCAGCTTATTGTTTCAATGATTTATTATGTATTAGGGTTGATATATAAATAAGCGTTGCTTTATCTCAATTTTCCACCCACTTGCAGTTATACTATTCCACCATCCATATTAGACGCGTTAAGGCAGTTCGTAAAGGTCAGCTATGTATACACAAAGTAACATGGTGTGCCAGACTACCAAAATATGCTTTTTTGTACAAATGTACACCACACCCACATGTTTATGTGCATTGATAAACATTTTATTGTAATATATCTGATGTGAACTAGACTCAAGAGATATCAACCCTAAAAGATGGTGGAACCTTAGCAAATCTATTCTCGGTCACAAACTGTATCAAAGCATTCAAACTCTTATTGACGATGGAAGGAATATTTCTTCCGCCATAGAGAAGTCTGAGACATTTAAGAAGTATTTTGCTGCTCAGTGCAAGATCCCGCATTGTAACAATCCTTTGTCGTTGCCCGACTTTGCCATTCGGACTAAGGCCCGCCTGTCTATGTTTCAAGTGCAAGTACATGATGTGGAAAAGATTTTAAAGTCTCTGAAAACTAGTTCTGCTTGTGGTCTTGACGGTATACGTAACACCCTTCTTATATACTGTGCGCCTTCAATCTCATGATTTCTTACTGATCAATTTAATCTCTGTTTATCCAACTCATATTTCCCAGATCCTTGGAATAGGTCCAACGTGTACCACGTCTGTAAGAAAAGTAACAAACAGTCCAAGAAAAACTATAGGCCAATTTCACTGCTCTGTAATGTGTCTAAAGTACTTGAGCGTCCAGTTTATAACATCTTCTCTTAGTATATAACCACTAACAATTTACTTTCTGCCAAAAACTCTAGTTTTAAGAAAAACAATTCCACTGTAAATCAATTTATTAGCATACTTCATACTATTTACCAGTCGATTTGAGTTGGGCCATGAGGCCCGGATGGTTTTCCTGGACATACCCAAGACTTTTAACAGAGTTTGGCACGCTGATCTTTTTTTAAAAACAATTGGGGTTTGAAAATCCTGTGTTACGATTTATAGAAAGCTATCTCGCAAACCCATTTCAATGCGTTAATAGGAGGACAAACCTCATCTTGGCTCCCTATAGAGGCTGGGGTGCCCTAAGGTTCCATTCTTGGTTCTCTACTTTTCCTCGTTTACATAGACGACTTCACTCAGAACATTACCTGTGACATCTGTTTATTTGCGGATGATGCCAGCATTCTTGATTCTGTCCACGAACCAACGGCCACACTAAAACCCTAAATTCTGATCTTGTACAAATCCATCTTTGGGCCAAGTTCTGGAAGATGACATTTAATGCTTTAAAATCTATTTCAGTGATCTTCCCAGCTAAAGGAAACAAGACAGATCATCCTTCTCTACTTCTTGGAAACACACCGATAGCTGAGGCTACTCAACAATCACATCTTGGATTTACACGTCCAAGCAATTTGGCATGGCACCAGCATATAACACATATTGTTAATAAAGCCCGCCAACAGCTTGCTCAGACGCTTACGCAGACTCAAATACAAACTCTCTCGCCAGACTTTCATACAGCTGTATAGTACTATGATTCATCCTATCCTCAAATATGGATGCGTCCTGTTTGACAATTGTACTGCAAACCTGTCACAATCTACAGAAGCTGTGCAGTATGAAGCAGCTGGGATCTGCTTTGGCGCAACTAGATACACTCCACGTGTCTTACTTCTCGAAGATATTGAATTGCAAACTTTGATAAATCGGAGGAAATACGTTCAGCTTATTCTTTTCTTTACTCCTACATGCTCTGGTTCCTTGCGATGTTGCATTCCCTACTGGGCGTCTATTTAGAAATGACACTGAATTATGCCAAATTAGGTTTACTACCAATCGCTTCTGCGATTCATTTCTTTCGTCTGCTATCAACTTATGGAATAACCTCCCAGTTGATGCTTGTGTCACTGATTTCCTGCCGCAGTTCAGATTAAATTAAATTTATTAGCCTTACATATTGACAAAAAAGCTCCCATAATTTGAACATTGAAGTCGTTTTATAAACATATTACACACGCAGCTACGTCTTAACCTCTCTGTTTTAAATATCCATCTATATCATGTCACTGTCCTTCCAGCCTCAACGGGTGCATGATCTCACCGTATTGAAGATACGAAACATTACCTTTTGCCCAAGTTCACTGTGCAAAGAGTCCGTCTACTGAACACTATGTGTCACTCCCTCCAGGTGTTAACCCGACCCTAATAGTTAAGTGCTCTAGTGATATTTGATCAAATATTCACTTGAAATGTAGTGGGGGTTTGCTAGATACCGATAATGTATTCATTCTTGAGGCTGTTCAGATATTCATATCGAATTCTGGACGTTTTATTTACTAATTGGTATATGATCTATTTATAAGTCTCCATTAATTGGCATCACCTAAATTATTCCTGTACAAGGTGTGAATTTAGTCTTCTGTTCTCGTCCAGGGTGTATTGTACATATTCCTGTGCCTCCTTTCATGTACTATAGAGCCTCCAGATTAGCCTCTCCATTAGGCAATCCAGGGAAAATAAATGAATATATATATATATATATATATATATATATATATATATATATATATATATATATATATATATATATATATATATACATATATATATATATATATATATATATATATATACTACGTATAAATTGTGGCACGCATGCTCCTAAGATCGCTTGTACAAAATTCATTGATGTGAGCCAAGATGCCGCGAAGTGAATTTTGTCTCATTCTTTCATTTGCAGTAAGAGTTGTAGAGTTCAGCATGGAAAGAAGGTACGCTTGAAAGAGTATACCAGTTGTATTGCTTTTTCATTTACATCTTCATATACATGTCTTTTTCGTCTTCTGTGAGATGCTTTTTGGCCAACATTGAAATAAACGAACAATGAGCCTCAATTGCACAAACACTGCAAACGTTTTTCAAAAGGTCAATACACAGTGCGATAAACTTGTGAGTATTTTTGCTCAGATGGCATATAAAGGCAACCAATCACCAGCATGTTACTCCCTCAATTACATAATGTGTCAGCTCGGAATTTTTCAGTTTCAGTTTTCCAGCATGAATCTCTGATGTGCGATGTAATATTTTTTTTAGCATCTCTTCTGACCATTCTGGCATCTCAGAAATTGTTGCTTCATTGATAAATGAACTTTGCCTGATCAGAGATGGTCAGATAGAGTCCTGTATTACGAAGCAGGAATCTAAAGACATTTGTTTGGGTTTTTGTTTTTGTTTTTATTTTGAGGTCTTGTGAGTTACTTTTTCCATATTTGTTTCAATCATAATGCCCACGTTTTTGTCTTAGCGGCGCCTGCACTATGCGCTATTTGATTAACTTCGTAAGTATCCTCCCAGTTGTGAACTACATTGTGGTACAATTTATATATATATATATATATATATATATTGTAGAGTTATGGAGGCAACATCAAAATCTAATCGAAGTTCAGACAAAAGTTCCTGAGAAAGGGCAATTTTTACCTAAACTAGGTCAGTGCCTTATGGATTGATGTAGGCTAACTTGAATTTATATTTGTATATGTTTTTATGTCGTTCTCTGACTTCAGCGCCATAAATTCCCGTAGTAGAATAGTTTTGAGGTGGAACAGAACTTTCATAATCCCATCCTCACAAGTAAAAACATTAGGAGCCTTCAAGTCGTACGGCATTCAGTAGGTAGAGAGGGAGTACTGTCAGGTGAGTTTGTCTTGACTGGCAAAGTATGTATTATAATGTCAGACTTCTCTACGATGTTGGAGGTAATTTTACCATTGTTTTAAGAGAAGTATATTTGATACATCTTACAGCGATATATAGCCTTTTTCGGGTTCTTCCTGTTTAGGATATATATATATATATATATATATATATATATATATATATATATATATATATATATATATATATATATATTGTTATTACCTAGGCAACTCCTCAGTTTAAAAAAAAAATTGCATGGCAAATTTATTAACATTTGTACTTTTGTTACAGACTTTCCAGTAAATGAAAATGGGACTCATGTTTAGTTCGTTTGTATCGCTAACATGTACGATTAGGCTTTCTTCTCATTATTTCGATGGATGAATCCTTCAAAGGTTTGTTTTTCGGTCTTAGAGAGATATCTTTGTTTGGAACGTGTCCTTCGGTAATATGAAAGACCAAACCAGACCAAATTGGTTGTAAGATCATCAAAACTGCGATATACACTTAAAGCAGTAACCAATTGGGCATGTTGAAGTGAGGGATTAGATCTTTCAGGTTGGGCATTTTGAGGTCCCATATACTGCGCTCAAATGGGCGATTTCGCATCATGGATAAAGAAAGAGTGCAATATATGAATGCATGATTAGGTTTTGACAATGGGGGTAAAGTACTACTGTAGATGATGAGATATGCAGTCTCAATGAGTTGATCTAATAATTTTTCGTTCTATTCAGTTGTCATGGTAGATTCATTTATCCATTGGAAAAGGTTAGTTTGGGACATAACATTAAGTTCACTAACCTTTTGTATTGATCAACATTAATGCAATCACATGTATGGGCTGCAGTCTATAGATAATTATAGAGTAACAAAAACACTATATACATATTATGTGACCCTGCTCCCAAAAAGATATACCAGTTATGTTATTGTGGAAAGTTTAAACTTCGCAAAATGCTTTGACTGAAGTTTCTGACTCATGGAGAAGTTGAAAGAACATAATACTACTTTTATGAACTAGTGATTATTAAACCTAAGAAAGCACTAGTAGGCGGAAGTGAATTGGAAAAAAACATCAGCACGATAATTGGGAAATCTGAGAGTCAATATGTCAAAATGCAAAAACAATATATATCGCAAATTTAAAGATACGGTTGACACCATAATAGCTCATGAGGAAGTACAAAGCCATAAGGATTTATTACACATCTGTGTGTACCACAACAGAAGAATTGATATTTGCCCGTGACTTCTTTGCCATCTTGCAGATAAATATATACATATATTTGTAAAAACAAACAAAATAAAAGAAGAAAAAAACAGGCAAACAAACTGAAGGTTTTTCTGTTATATCTCGTTGCCGGTGTCAGGAATTTTTGTTCCCTTTTCAAGATTTATACACAAACAAAATACTGGCGTTCGTGCCTTGGTAATGGTTACGTGCCGTTATTATTCTAATACGTCATTATATAAATAATTAGCATAGCGCATGGCTTGACGTTGGAAAGTTCCGCTCTTGGTAATTACGGCTACATAAACAATTCATCTTCATCATTATTTCGTGATGTCTTGATATGAACAGTAAGTTATAAATTAATATGCCTTTCGTTTATGTCAAGAGTTATAACGCCATGATGGCCTTTAACTTCTAATCACGTAAATTTCAATTCAACTTGGGTCTGTATTTTCGTTAAAAGTAATATGTTTTTGCTCCCTTTTTATGATTGAGTTGTTTTTCATCTGGAAAAACGGGCATACAAGAATTTTGGATTATATTTTGAACATTCATCTACATGTTCGATGACCATTGAATGTCTTGTTTCTGGCACGCCCACTTGTTGTCTATGTGTAGTCATTTTCCGCCGAGTTCATTACTAGTTGACCTAATGTATAATTCATTGCAAACTTGACAAATCAACACACACACACACACACACACGCACGCACGCACGCACGCACGCACGCACGCACGCACACACACACACACACACACACATATATATATATATATATATATATATATATATATATATATATATATATATATATATATATATATGTACAAGCCTTCAAAATTGCAATTAAACGGCCTCGTGTTTGATTATCTTCTGCTACTCGTGTGCTCTTATGCAGTGATCAAGTGATCTTTTTTTGTACTCACGTCCACCAAGTCAATGCTTGAGTGCGCTTTTAATACATAGGACGGTTTCTTTATTCCATTAGTGATGGGAGCAGATGGTTATTAATATTGAAAGTTGATACTACCTTCATACGGTTTGGTTTGTTCAATTCTTCGTGCATCTGAAGGAATTATACTACTGCTAACCCGTTTAGTGCCGTATCTCAGAGTGAAGTATTAATTTGGATTAAGTTTGGAATTGTATATAAAAAAACTTGTCATTGTGAACATGCAAAAGAAGGTTCACAATCATTGAACTGGCTAGTTAAAGCACTGTCAATAACATGACTGGAGGGGACTGGAATGGATATAGTTTTCATTAAAGTAATTCCTTGGCGAGGTTGGAGTTTATTTATTCGGCAGGGGGTATACCACCCCATAACTCCGCCAAGCCGAGGTGCTTGTATTACTTCACTGACCTAGAAAAATACATCTAATAAAAGGACTTTACCGCCACATTTCCCGTTTTCTGGATAGCTATTGCAATAAAAGTAATTAATTTCTTATTTCCACCTGGTTCTGTTTGCTGTTGATACACATACTTTGTGATCAACTGATATTTTTCTTAAAATATTTTACTTTTTGCTGATGTTCACAAGTCTCGACTTTTTCGAAACAGAGTCATTATTGTCCATACCATGTTTCCATCGCATTCTTTACCAACTATACAAAAACCCGCCAGTACTTTCGGACCTGCAACCATCTTCACAAAGCTGCAACTTTGACTTAGTAGGGGCTCTTGTCTCCTGTGACCAATGCTGCTACTTAATTCGTATTGGGGGCGACTTTAGTGCCTGATACAATGTTCACATTCTGGGGCCCACTGCCGCCAACAAATGGTAATTTCATTGTATTTACATTTTTAGGTAATGCTTACGCTGGTAAAGTTCTATTATATATTTTACATTCCATTCATTCGACAAATTAACATGCTGTTAACACCAATCATACATATAGTTTGGATACTACCTCTTCAAAATATCCAATCAGCACTAACTCCAGGCTTGTCTGCAATTTTTAAAAATTGTGGATTCTGCACGCAGTGGTTTGTTAATGAGGAATGTATTGTCTCTCGGGGGGGGGGGGGGTATACTATATGAAACCATAAGTATTATTTTGCAAATAATTCAGAGCATCAATAATGATATGATATACGCTGTCACCGTGATTCACTTTGACATCCAAATCAAATGTATTTTTCTGAGACTATCCCGCAATACATTGTGCTATGTTCAAAATGGCGCTCACTAACGTGCATGATTTGCCTGCTCAAGATATCGTGTCGCATTTGGATTTGTAACTAATGCTGATAACTACTTCAGACGCAAACAAGGAGGCAGAGTAAAGTTAAGATAGTAATTCATGTTTTAAAAGTACTTTAACGAACGTTTGCTCTGGTGACTCGAAGAACAGAAACCTAGCGAAATATTACGATAATGAACACCGAACCACCGAGTCTAAGCTGTTTCACCGAACAACTGTGGCTCTGCAGCTATGCTGTTTCCCTGACCAGGCTAACAATCCAGACAAAGTGAAATATACTGTGATTTTAGTTGATTTTACTGCAAAATAACAGCACATGTCGGCCACTTTCTCGGTAAAATCTTTTAGCCAGAGTCGATCAATTTTTATTAGGGAGCGGCGGCTTGGAAATATTTTTTTCTTTCTCCCCCCCCCCCCCCCCTTTTTTTTTTTTTTTTTTTTTTTTGGCATGTATCATAAAATTTATTTAGGGTCGGGCCCTTTCAGTAGGATACCGTCGGGTTACCGGAACTACACACATAGTTTTAGGCCTTAGGTAACTTAGACGTTTGTTGTAACATGTTTCAAATGGATATACTTTCCCCTGATACACATTACCTCCATTGACGTCAGTTTAATTTGTTACCTGGGCACAGCCGGAGGCATTTGTATAAAGATAAGGATACACGACCATTCACCAACCATATGTATATAGTATAATTAAGTTCATTTATGACATTATCTTGTATATATATGGTTGATGAACCAGTATTCGTTAAGTTTGTGGACAGTCTGTACGGCCGGCAGTTGACCGTACAGCCTACACATTTTAACGCTGATATTGCCATTTTCTCACTGGTTTCACGTGGAGATGCATCAAATATGCATCACTTCCTATAATTTGTATGCATTGTTTTTAGCATTTAGTCGTCTTATTTTGTTTATTTCCGAACGACTTCTCGATTATTAATTTTTTTTCACATTCCAACCGTGTTTTTTTTTTTCACATTCTAACTGTTTATTTTCAATCAACGGAACGAGCTTTGACGAGGTAAACAATGAATGCGTGCGCGTGAGAAGAATCCTCTAATCCCGGGAATCCTCTCCCTTGACGTCACCCGCATTCTTTCCCGTGCAAATATGCAGCTACGATACATTTTGCTGCTGATATATCGTATGCGTTTGTAATGCAGCCTTATATGAATATGGTTAACTTACACTCACCTGTTAATCCCTCACGCAGCCTTGTGCGGTTCGTGTGTGAGTATTTAGACAAATTCAGGCATTTACGCTCCACAAGTGGGACAAAGTTGGAGGACCTGGTGCAGTGACGCGCAAGTTTGGCAGCATATGGCTCCTAAAAATTGACAACTGTTAAGTGAACCCCACTGTCTCGATTTTTCTGCTGCAATTGGTTGCTACACCAGGTACATACCTTCTTATGGCATCAGTATTCCTTTCCTTTCGTTACGACTTCAGCAGCCCTGTGAGGATGCTTTTAATTCCCAGGGGTCTAAAATTGTGTATCGTAGGTTCGCACCACAAAGACAGTTATAACTCACACCTGACATTTTTTTCTTAATAGGGAGTTGTTCAGTTGAATTTCTGTGTAATAAAAATGGAAACATGCTTCATTTATTCGGGTCATCCAAGAAACCACATTCATAATACTGCCACATGTAACCCTTGCACATAACCTAGAAAAGTAGGATTTTTGTATATGTCGTTATCAAAAAAAAAAAAAAAAAAAAAAAAAAAAAAGAAAGAAAGAAAAAGAAAAGAAAAAAAGAGCATGTACATGTTCCTTGATTGATGTTGACGAACCTTGTTATGTTTATGTTTTTTTAAGATTATATAATCAAAGGGAAGGTGGGGCTGATGGCAAAATATGCAATTAAAAAAAATCCAGATTGGCTACAGATTTCCAGTTCTAGGTGCCTTTTCGGTCTTACCATTTATATTAATGATGTCATAAATATATTTGTTGACTGAAGATTTATCTTTTCTCTTTTTTTTCTGAATGAAATGTGGGCCTGTGTGAAAACCGAATCATGCTCTAGAATTAACATGGCGTGGATAAACATGTCCATTTCCATCATGGTCATGAACCTTTTCACCTGCTGACCCAAATTCACAGAGCCTGTACAATCACTCATGCCAGTCCGTCCTTTATCATGTTGAATAATATGTGGGCTTGTGCGAAAACCAAACCACGTTCTAGTATTAGTAAGAGGGATAACAGATGGACCATGGCCGGCTTAGCGGGCAAGTGGTAAGCAGAAATACATATGTCTGTTTTCATCGTGGACATATTTCACGAACCACTGTACAAGCTCTAACCAAAGGTCATAGTGTTTGTACCTGTATGATCACCCATGTCTGTTCGTTATCAATATTAACTTGTCTGCAAATATTATTTGATATATATTACTTTCATTTTGTTTTCTTTCTTTGTGATGGTCATTACTCCTTACATTGTGAACACATATACATACGCCACCACAGGAATATTATAACTTTGTTGATATTCTCAGACAGAGCTGATGAGGCCAATACATCCATAATCCGGCAAGGGATCCCGCATACTTGCCGAAATACACCTTTACTCTAAGAATATAGATCTAGTTAAAATGTAAATTCAGAATGGGTTTGTAATCATATGCCGGTACGTTGTAAAGTATGCGATTTTTGGTATGCTCCTTAATATAGCGTAGGCCCCCACACACTTTTTAGACAGTCAAAACCATCATTTCGCATGTATTTAAAAGGAATCGAGTGAACCAAAGTGTTCAAATTCCGTAGGCTTACCAGCATATGTGCGTTTTAATAGCAGAATGCGAAAATCTCCTCCAACCTCATCTTAAAGCAGACGACAGTATGTGCAGTATTTTGCGATGATGACCTCCTCAGATGCATCAGTGGACCGGTGTATCAAGTTGCGCCTGATCAGGAGGGTCGAAGTTACATTAATTTGGTCTGATAGTTTGAGGTCAATGCACAAGACATCAAATAACCACCTGACACTACAGGTCTCGTCAACACTGTTGTTCTGTACCAGCCGCCTGTTAACCTAGGCGAACTTTCTGATTGTGTTCTCCAGAGGCGAACAAAACTGATACGGCCACTGTCGTTGGTCTTGTAGCTCAGATTCTATGTGATTCTAAGTGACCTCCTGCACAGGAGAGGTTTAAGGTGGCAAGCTATTAATTTGTCTGCCATATTATTTTACGGGGCCACATCATGAAAAAAGGCTAATGTTAGCTCATTTTACGTTTTTGGGGTAAAGGCTTTGCTCAGTTGTGTGTGTGTGTGTGTGTGTGTGTGTGTGTGTGTGTGTGTGTGTGTGTGTAATTTTATGACACCTCCTGCCGCAGCTTTCTTTGTGGCTGCGGCAGCATGAGGTGTAACGCTCTGTCAAAACGACTAGATTTACACTTAGCATTTTGATAAGTGAACACAAGCTCTTCTTCTAAAGAATTGGAATGTGTAATGCTCGTCGATGTGCGGGGCAATCAGGGAATGGAGGCGAACGAGTTAATCAGAGACATGGCTTCATGAACCACTATGTGGAGGCCCGTGGGTGTATTTGTATTGTAGCGTCATAAGCATACATATATTTGGTCTCCAGTTTTTTTTTCAACATCTCGTCATTTACACAAAATCGGTGCGATTTTTTTTTCTCAAAACAAAATGCCAGTACAAACGATATCAATAGTTCTGTTCTCTTAGACATAGGAAGTGACTACAGCAAGAAGAAAAATAAAATTTAAAAGAACGTGATGTTAGGTTGCAGATGACAGCGTCAGTGTGTACATCTCTTTAAACATTTAACACAACAAGTACCCATTCAACTATCTTTCGTGCGTCGCCTCAATTTCTGGTGGTGGAAGGCAAACTTTTCGCAGTACGCAGACGGCGACCAGGTCATTGGCGCCAATTACACATCGCAGCGTCTTTACCGCAATGCATCTTGGGTGATTGCCGGGGACAAGCTCAGCCAGCAGTTCAGCCTCACAGTGAAGTAGTACTTAGATGTAGTGTTGACTCTTGCCGGTTTGATGCACGTATGTTCAAGTTCCGATCAGAGAAAGTTAGAAAATTCCGAACGTTAATTGTTGCGTGCCGACATGCACAAGTTCTGAGAAGACGACACCTGGACTCAGCTTTTACCAGTTGCCGCCCGACAAAACAGAGAGATCGTGTTATACTAAATGCTCTACTTTGACCTGGTCCCCGGTGATCCCCCAAGATGCACTTCAGTAAACACGCTGTGACGTTATATTAAAAGTTTTCAAGGGAATTGAGCTATACCATTGGTGCAATGTATCCCAACTGCGCGGTTATAGGCAAATATACATGTTTTCTATGATATGAAAACATAGAACCGAATGCGCCATGGGTATGATACATAATAATTTTGTTAACAACTTAGAAGGTCAGCGTGGATTACGGGCGCTAACGACCAATATTTACAAGCAACTGGTTCATCGCACATACTTTTTAAATTCTTAGTGTATTACAGAACTTTAATGAGGAATATGAGAGGTCACAATTAACAATTGTATGTGTATTTGGTTGAATACACAACCCAATTTACAAAATACTTACGGGCTAGAGGTGTGTATTCCTATTATTCTTTGTGTTAAAGGAACAGCCAATACGTTGAGTTGTCTTGCAGTAAAAGTTATGAACTTTGCGAGGCTATTTTAACTATATACAAGTGCCTTCAGCTGTGCCAGGTAAAAAATTCAACTGACATCAAAGGAGAATACATGTAAAAGGAAAAAGAATACCCATTTCAAACATAACTGTGATTTTTCGACTAATCTCCAAATTACCTAAGGTCTAACAAATATATATATATACACATATATATATACATATATATATATATATATATATATATATATATATATATATATATATATATATATATATATATATATATGAGGTTCCGCTCACCCTCCCGAACCCACTGAAAAGACCCGAGTCCCGACCCTAAGCAAGTTTTATCAAACATATAATAATAATAATAATAATAATAATAATAATAATAATAATAATAATAATAATAATAATAATAATAATAATAATAATAATAATAATAATAATAATAACAATAATAAAAGCTTCAAGTCGCTCTACCCTTATCAAAATTGATCGACCCTGGCTGAAAACTTTTATCGGGAAAGTGGCCGTCGTGTGCGTAGTTTGCAGTGCAGTCAGCTCAAACACAGTAGCTTACTTCAACTTTTCTGCAGTGGAGGGTTTACTTGGGCCGGGGAAAGAGCATAGCAACATAAATTTAAGTCAGGCATAGCCACCGTATATGCCCTAGCCCAGCTTGGAATGCCCCGCCTTGTTCGGTGATCGTTATCGTAATATTTCGCCAGGTTCCAGGTCTCCGTTCTCAGAGTTTCCAGGACAAACGGTCGTTAAAATACTTTTAAAAAATGACTTACTATCTTAACTTTAATCTGCCCGCTCGGTTGTGTGTGAAGCAGTTCTCATCGGTAGTTACGAATCCAAATGCAACACGATAGACCTTGAACCAGCCGGCACGCGGTGACCGCTATTTTAAACATTACACAATGCCCCACAAAAATACAATTGATTTAGATCTCAAAATGAATCACGGCCACAGCATATACATTACATCATTATTGATGCTATGAAATATTTGTGTGAAATATTAGGGGCTATTAAACTGATAGATACTGATGGGTGTATAACGTTATTGTAATTAGTAAACCTTTCAATTTTTGTCGAAAGCGTACAAAAAAACATGCATCGCAGACAAGTCGAAATAAAACTCTTATAATTTACATATTTCTATGAAAAAAAACTAGAGCGACAGCAGACCAGACCATTTATCGCTCCACATAAAATATGAACCAAGCTTCTTTCACAATAGTCCACGTGTTCTAATTAAGAAAGCTGACAACCGTACTCGGTGTCGACTTACAGACGATCATTAAACGTTCGTTCAGCTTCCAATATCCGTCAAAGGGTAAAGTCCCCAGAGGCAGCCAGTTAAGCAATGGAGTTGCGCCACAAAAGAATATACCGAATAAAGGATGATACCTTTTATTCTCTTGTGAGAAGTTGGAAGCATTGTCTCGCGACGTTTGTATAATAATACACACATATACATACATCAACTTCTTCAATGAGTTGTAAATCATGTTTTGTATTATACAGATATATCACCGATGTTCGTGTAATGTCATAATTATGCTGTATTTTGCTATACAGCGCAAATCCTTTTCTTAAAAAGGGTCTCAGTAATTTTATGTCGCCTTCAGGGTGCCGTGCATGTTACCCAACTGTATCTCAGCAAGACACGTCCATTCGTTTTCCACTTCACGGATCTTGGATGTAAATTAATTTTTATAACTTAATGGAAAAGGTTTATTAGGATTAGCCATTTTGTTATTCGACTCGAGAATAGCGAAATACATGAGATGGACCTTTCCATTGATTGAGGGGCACGAATGCATTATATTTTTGCCTGGAAAGTATTTCATATTTTTGTAATACAAGTTAACTAGCTGCTTGGACGTTGTCTTTGTAGTGATATTTTCATTGTAGATTTATTTTTATGTGTGAACACATTTCACTTGGGTAAAATTGTAATATCTGTTTTTCCACGAGGCCCAGTTGTAAAAAACGTTCATTCGTAATTACATACATCTTTACTGGGAAATACAGTAGGTTTTCAGTTACAGTTCTTGGGGGTTTATCAGAATCAGCTGTAAGTATCTAATTGAGTTAGATTCTTGAAACTTTCATGAACCTTGTATTGAAAAGTTAAAATCTAAAAGTAGCCAAAAGACTGCAATTTCTCATTGTGGTGCAAAAAAAACAAAACAAAAAAACAAAAACAAAAACAAAAAAACAGAAAAAAAAACAAAAAACAAAAAAAAAAAAACACGGAAAAAAAAACAAACAAACAGAAACAAGAAAAAAAAACCCCAAACAACCCCTTCCCCCCAAAAAACCCCACGATATACTAAAAGTATTAAACCAAGTAAAACAGCTGTGCACACTATGACTAGTTACATTGCACATCGAGGATATTAAAGTGTGCCAACAAGCATAACCTTCTCGAAACTGCATCTAACAAGTTCATTACTCTCACATCTTTCACAGGAAGTAAGAGCTTAGGATGAGGAAGAACGACGACTTCACCATTAAAAGCTCCCGAGGCATTATTTCCTTGAACATAGACCCCCCCCCCTTTTTTTTTTTTCAACGACAGTCTTCTCCTGTCGTGTAAATATAGATATCTTCCATATGAGCACCCAGATTAGTTTCGGAGTTCTCAATTTGCTCTGAAACAATAGATCAGGCCAGCAGACGTTTCCAACGTGCAGCGGGACTCCTCCCAGCCATTTTCTATTGTCCCGTTGGGGTGGTTTATAGTTAGGCTTGGATTTTACAAATTCCCTTTTAATCTGACCACAGAGATTTACAAGGCCCCAAAGATGGCTTTAATTAAGTTGGGCCTTGTGCAGCACGGAAATTGAAGCGACAGCACCAATTTGTCATTGTCTTCAAAGATCTCTGCGTTCGCATCTCATCAAACGAGAGATGTGATTGCTGACATAAACTTTTTTGAACATAACAATGTATAAATTAATTTTCTGCCGCACAAGTTTGAATTCCACACAAAGATAAATTACTACATTCAGTGTGCTAGATGTTTAAGGTTCTTGGTTCCAAACCTTTTTAATTTTCCTGTCTTTTGGGTACACGTTCTGTGAGAAACAGATAAAAATGAAACTTTCGGCTTACTACATACTTTACGCCTCTGCTTAATTGACAGCAGCAAATACAGAAGTCATTATTAGATGTCATCATCTGCTCGACCTTAGCATGCAAGTTTTAGCTTAAACACGTGTACACGGTTCAGCCATGTCTGTTTGTGATCGAGGGACTGGGACCAGCGCGGTGCAGACCAAGAGAGCAAACAGGAAGTGTTATTTTGCCAGGTACATGTAGTCTCCTACTCCCACCCTTTCAATCATCACCAGCCTTTTCAACTTATGGCCATGGGACGGGTTACATTGTTCGTGCAATAGTGGGTAAGGTTTGCGTTAAAATGAACCAAAGATCGACAAACATCGTTTCTGGTTCATGCATTGCCTACGGTGGCCATCCGTATGCATATCACTTGTGCTGGACGAGAACTGACAGAAATGATCACACGCTGGGCTTAAAAGTGTTTGTCACTGACCTTCTTGTATTTATGTGGTGCCAAATAGCATGCAAAACCTCTCAAGTAGATTTTCCGTCCTGTAATTAGTGTTTCCATTGATTTG
>OZ026630.1:26233636-26333636 GCA_964020975.1 Hermodice carunculata
GAAAGGAACAACATTGGAGAAGCCTGGACTTTTCGTAATTTATCGCTGAAACCGTTACACATTTTTAGAGAGCACACAGGCACAATCGGGAGAGTCCTGCATACATACCCTTTCGAATTTATTGCACAGAAAACTCGCTACTTAGCTCCAGGGAAGAACACAGATGGGAGAGAGTGCGCAGGATATACGCCTTGCTAATCAAATCAAACGGGAGTGACGACCCTTTTTTGTTGTTTAATTAGATATCAGTGCATGCGTCGAGTTATCTTTGAGGACTCGAATAGTGTTCTAACATATATCAGAAACAGCCGCTTTGAAGTCATAGAACCCAGCACCAATTTTGTTTGTTTTTCTTTTTCTTTTCTGTAGTGTCAACATACCTATTTGCATGCACTAATTAAAATTGGTTACGACAAACTGCCAGATATTTTGTTGCATACGATTCCAGAGCAATATTGCTCAACACAGAGCCAGTAACAACGGAGCCCTTGACGTAGCACGTGATTATCATTATTTTTAAGGGCATCATGTGCGCAATATGATTATTGCGTTTACTCGATCTCGTGATAATTCCTACATACCAGGATTGGTTGAAAAGTTCTTAGCATTGCTGTGAAAGAGCCGTACAAAGTCGATGGTTTTCATTTATTTCTTTAAATAGTCCCCTTCTAAGTTTATACACTTTTGCCTGGGATGCTGCAAGGTCCAGACGACGGTCAAGAAGAAATTTTCTTTAGCCACCGTACAAAAAGGCGTTCACAGCGGAAGTGGCGTCATCATTACCAGGAAAATGGCGACCGTCTAGTTCCTTTTTCACTTTGGGAAATAGGTGGACATCTAACGGGGCTTTATGGGCTGAATAAAGGGGATGGGGGGGGGGGGGGGGTCAATGAGTTCGAAGCCACAATCATGGATCGCTGACATAACAACCACAGATTTGTGAACAGGAGCATTGTCTTGGAACAGGACTCCTTTAGGGGGCACTCCCCGTCCCTTAGCTTTGATACACGTAGCTTCACGCAACTGTCTCAGTAGGTCAGCATAATGTCCTCCATTGGTAGTCTGGGCTTTTTCAAGAAAGTTAATCAGCAGAATACCCTTGGAATTCCACAAGACTGAAACCATAACCTTTCAGAAGCAGATGGAACCGCCTGTGTGTGTGTGTGTGTGTGTGTGTGTGTGTGTGTGTGAGTGTGTGTGTGTGTGTGTGTGTGTATGTGAGTGCATGTGTGTGTGTGTGTGTGTGTGTGTGTGTGCGGGGGGGGGGTGATCCCGGATGCTTCCATTGTTTAGACTGAATTTTGGTTTCTGGTTCCAAGTGATGAATCCAGTTCTCATCCATGGTTGCAAATCGGGCCAAAACTTCATCGGGATCCGTTTTAAAACGGCATACATTGTCACGGGACACAGGAATCTGACATGTTTTTAATCCGCTGTCAAGGGCTTTGGCACCCATCTTGCAGAAACGTTTGTCGTTCCAGTCTCCTTGGTGATAATGTGTTCAACCCTCTCATGCGAGATGCCCACAACACTAGCAATATGTCGAGTGGTCAATCGTCGATCAGCCCTAACCATGTCATGCACCCGGGTAATGTTTTCGGGAATGGTTGCTGTTGAAGGCCTTCCTGGACACGCTTCATCGCCAAGGCTCTCTCTGCCATGCTTAAATTCCGCAGCCCACTTCTTATCAGTGAAAAGGGAAGGGGCATCAACCCCTGAAGTGGAGACCATGTCGGCATGTATTTGTATTGGGGTTAGACCTTTCAGTTGCAGGTACTTGATGACTGCCCTATTGCCAGTTTTGTCCATTTCTGGTGATTTCAATGGGTAGGTTCACAAGATGGTCTGGTGCAAAGACACTAATCTCACTACATTTGCAGTTCTTATGTCTGTGATTCATTAAATGATTGTATATGTTGGTGGCAAAAGTTTGTGTCAATCCGATTGAGATACCCACTTAGGCTTAGAACTTTTCAGCCAGCCCTCGTAGTAACTGCTCCCCGTTACCTGCTGATTTATATTTAACCTGGCTTGAATTTAAGTATATGGACAAATTTATTTAAAAGGACTTTCGGATGGCGACTATTTTTGAAACAATGCAAGGTATATTGATGGTATTGCGTATGTAAATATACAAAATGTCAGCAAACTTGCTAAAGAGATTTACCCAAAAATTATTCCTTTGGACAGTAACAACTCCGATGGTTTCAGCGGTGTGTTTCTGGGCTTGGATATTCGGGTAACTAGCGTCAGGTTTTGCATAAAAGTCTACACAAAATTGATGAGTTTAACTTTCAAGTAGGTGACCAACCTTTCCCCGGCAGTAATATTTCCAAAACTATTGGATATAATACATTTTTGTCACGGAATTTGAATTTGGTTGTGTTTGTTCTAAATTTCAGAACTTTGCAACTAGAAACAAATGTAATTACGATAAACTGGAGTCAAGAGAATTCAAAGATGTACTTTTGATCAAATATTTCTACAAATTTTGCTGTAAATATTCAGATTGTTAGAAAGTTTGGCTTCAATAATTTTACAATTGCCTCTTTTGCTGCTTAATGTTATTGTTTGGCATCATTCTGTTTTAATATTCGCCATTCAGACATTTTAGACTGGCATATTCTCTGTCAGGTTAAACCTTTAGGGGCTATTGGTAGCAAGCAGCGGCCGACGACGGTTACAAGTTTGCCAATTGCACTTCGAATCTGGATAAGAAATATTAAAAATTTTGATAGCATGTTATTATCTTGAATGCTAACGACTTTAATTCTGTTCTGATGTGCCCCAGTACACATTTACGCAATATCAAAAATTACTCAAATTTGACAGTATTTACTCAAATGTCACAGACTAGAAACATTAACTCACGGTTGGCAGCGAAATAGAGCATTATTGTTTGGAGACTTTCAAAGTGACGAGTAAGCGTCATCATGAGATTTGTTTTACACTTCTGATGCAGGATGTCCACTATCACTGCATTTGTTAGGATTTCCTTCGGTTTTTTACAGGTGGTATCTCCGAACTGCTTATTTTATAATTGCTGGGACTGAATATAATGCCCCATTTCGTTTCTAATTTAGTTTTTCACTGGCAGGTTGTTAAACAAGGGTAAGATGGCCAGCTAGAAAGGGTACATACTAGTTCAGTGGTAAGTCAAATTACTCTTATCTGAAATTGTACTATACTAATTTGGGAATCATGTTCGGTTTGACAGGTTTTCCTTATTCATATTGAAACTTTGCATTTATAAGCAAAGCTTCACTTATTTAGCTAATTCATTAATTGACACGTTCTTATTTTGTTATTTTTATGTGGGTTGTCTTTGCCTAGTATTTACTTAAGACAAGAGACCGCTACTCAGACAGACATGTACGGGTACAGGCTCCGAATCATATTCTGAGTAGTTACTCGCTGAAGATTCTTTGGTATATTGGGGCTAATGCAGCTTATGTCATGTACGGACCAACTTGTGCAACATGGACAATAGTAGCTCCTTATCTCTATAAGTTAGACAGTGACAGGTTAGCGAAAAGAGTGTAAGAGTTCGGACTGCGGAATATTATTACGACTATCAGGAAATGGTTCTGGACGGAAAGACACAAACATCGATATGCATGCGGGGGGGGAGAGAGAGAGAGAGAGAGAGAGAGAGAGAGAGAGAGAGAGAGAGAGAGAGAGAGAGAGAGAGAGAGAGAGAGAGAGAGAGAGAGAGAGAGAGAGAGAGAGAGAGAGACCCGCGTAGTCAGTGCTGGTCTGTCTCGTGACCATGCCGAATTGACAACTGGGGTAGAGTACGTATTAGCCTATATTTACATGCGGTTTAGTTTTTAGCATTCAGAAAAAGATAACAAGAAATGCAGTGTATCTGTGTGCTATGCCTGCCGCACACTTTGGGTAGTGTCACATTTGCCTATAGGCTGATACACGCAATGCAAGTGAAAACATTTATATTACCCTGATAGATTTACACGTTTACACATTCTTTTCGAACGTCGTTTATGAAAAAGCACGCTAACGGAAATGTTCCACGCTACCACGTGTGCAAACGTCATCTTTACTTTACAGACTTTTTCCAATATTTCAAAAAGTGTCGTGATTTATATTCTTTGGACAGGTGATAAAATTGCTCTAAGCAATTTGCCTGATAGTGACAAGTCACCGTAACTTTCACATCTATATTTTGCTCCGGGCTGTTTTGACCAGTATTATTAAACAAGGAAGTTCCGTTATGTTCGGGCAGATCTTTACATTGAATATGGCGAAATATATTCCTCTTGCGAAATCATCAACATGGGTAACTCCGTTGTCATGTTACTCAAACGCAAACTGAGCTTGGCATAAGGAGTCGCCTCATAAGTTCGGAATAAGCAGTCTTTATTTCAACAAATTTTAGCGACAGGGTCAGGAGCTTTGACGGGAAACTGGTAACAAGTCTCGCTATAGAGTATGTGCATAGTTTTTCCTAGATTTTGTTTTAAGTTAGAAGTTCCCATAAAATATACCAGAGATAATATTCGTTGATATAATTCTATCTTGACAGATAAAGATAGTTTTGGTTGGATAATAATATTAAATGTGTGGTAAGACTACTAACCACCTTTTCATTGGAAATTTTCGTAGAGCATGTCACCTCCAAACCAGTGTATGTGTTGACAGGATATTGAAGGAACTGCAAAAAATATTAAATGGCCCAATTGTAGAGCATCAGTGGCTTCCAGCAGCTGCTGCAGGTGATTTATTAATACATAAAGCGAATCCACTTTAATCGGATTATAATTTATGATATCCCGGCATGTGCATGGACGTTCCCAAGGGGAATGCAGCTTATGGAGAGGTTTTGCGATAATCTTACACTAGTCAACCAATGAGCACCTCGATTCTAACGTAAGTGGCTATGAATATATGGTGATACCTGTTGTGAGCAGTCACTGCTTTGAGAGGTCCCCAGCTCTTTGTGTCCACATTTTTTCCTGGCCGCAAGCACAATTCCTTTGCTAAATCACCTGCAGTGACAAGCCACCTGTTGTGTGTAGCCATTTGTTTTGTGACGGTAAGGCTGTCCACATACAGCAGGTACCGCTGTACATGCTATTTATGCTTTGCCATAATGTTTGAGTTCTGTCCTGTTGCATTGCAACCGATGCGTTTTAGACGTTTTTTACAAGTTACAGTTTACTTGATTAGAAATAATAGATTTCATCTCCAAATATTTCATAAACACTAAAGGTAGCTTACGAAACAAACAAATCAACAGTGCGTATGGAGTGGTTTGATGGTGAATGCTGAGCAACAAACTTACACTTTAAATACTCTGCAAATAATTGCTTTACTGCGTTGATATGAGCAATATACGGGTCTTAAGGTGATACCTGATACCACAATGTCGGGCTGAATGTTTTGTGCACGTGTGGCATGCATTTTGTAGTTAGCGAACTCAATACGTTCGTTAATTTACTTCTATGATGTTTCCCCTGTCAACATTTGAATTTTTTATTGCCAATTAAGGTATTCATCAAGGTTTTTTTTCCCGTCGCATGCGATTGGAATGAAAAGGAACAAGATAAGAAAATGAAAAGAATAAACACAAATTAGTTAAGACAATGCTCCGAACGGTTGGCAGGCTATCCTACACCTGATTGTCATCCTGACGATGATCCACATCTGGGATGTTTAGTGTTCATCAACTTACAAGATACCCGTACTGTTTTTCACGGCCCGCCATTGTTCTCCTAGCTGGCGTTTGGTCTTTGTGATTATTATTGTTCTTTGGCAAAAGACCTATTACAATAACAGAGGGTATCATTCTATCATAGTCCTAATATGTGTGTTTGTACATGCAGCGTTTCTTGCATTATTGGATGACTGGTGAACCAGTAATAACGTCAACTTGCCAACCTTTAATCTTCTGCTTACTATCCAGGGCTATTATGTTTCATTTGTTCCATGTGTCGCTGCTTGCAACGTTTCTTTCCTTTTCTCATGCTGTCACTGTAATTATAATCAGAATCAATTGTCTCTGAAAATGAGTAAGATGCAAGATCTCTTCTTATTTACGCTCGTGTCTGAAACATTGGGATATCAGTTAAGAGCAACATACACTTTTTTCTTACATTTCCAATTTTCTATCACAGCTGGTTTGAATTTCCCAAATAGC
The DNA here is from genome assembly GCA_964020975.1 of Hermodice carunculata. Classification (NCBI taxonomy): domain Eukaryota; kingdom Metazoa; phylum Annelida; class Polychaeta; order Eunicida; family Amphinomidae; genus Hermodice; species Hermodice carunculata. Next base: position 26,239,794 of record OZ026630.1, read on the forward strand.
ATGTTTTGAAATCATCTGTGAGCCCCACGTGACAGTCGACTGGTTATATGACTTAGAAATAAAAACATACTAGAACGGCAAACATAACCGAAGTTCTTCCATTATTTTGTGTTGTTCCATTTAATCAAAACACAGCAGCAATTGGGGGGGGGGGGGGTTAAATGATAGACTATTCCAATGAGAGGACTTGGCTCAGACTGTATTTTCACGATGAAAATCACTTGCGCTGCCGCATACATATCAATGAATGTCCGTGGCACGATATTGTCTGACTTATGGATATCAAGCTGTTCAAATGTCGCAGCATTAGTGCCACTCAAAATTATCAAGAAACTGCTGTCCTAAAATGACTATTTTCGGGTTTTTACGCACACATTAGTCTGATTTGAAAAAAAGCGCTTGGATCTACGTTATCAAGCACAAGGCTGAAAATGTATTTCCTGTAATTTTAATTCTTCAAAAAGCAACCGCATCATCCTTCCAACATTTTGTTTCTACTTGAATAGTTTTTGTTTCTTTAAGCATTTAGAAAATAATATATAATTGATTTTGGACAATCAAATGGACATATAAACAGTTTACAAAAAGCGAGCAGATTATATAGAATCGCATTGTTATGGCAGATAAAATCTATTGGAACAAACGCCAATGCTGCTATTGAGTATCAGAAACAAGGGAAATATCAAAGTAGCTTTTAAATGACAAATGATTGTAAATACTGTATACAATCGATGCATATCATCTTCTTTCATTACACATAAAACGTGTAATGTACATGTATGATCAGCTCACTCTGTATTATCAGCTCACTTTGTGAGCTGTCACTACTGGCAGGGATTTTTTACGTAATGGAAATATATCTACTCACGGGATAATATTTAATAACCTTCGCCATCAGCGTAGTGTTGGCAAGGCATGTGACTACCTAAAAAGGGAGTAATAATTATTGCCATCTTGATATTAGCTGGTAGGCTTTAGGAGGATACCATAATTAATCTTACATGCCTGGATATAGTCAATGAACCACTTAAAAGAACAATTTTGGACCAGCTTCGGTGTGTCATTGTTTTTTGTTTTTTGTTTTTTTTACGTGCTAGGAATAGAACATTATCTTGACAAAAAACATGACATGATGCTTCTTTGAGGCGTGCATTTTGTTATAAGTCGAACTGAACATACAAAAAGAAGGCAAATATCATTAAGGCCATAATGTTACACAAGTTATGGCAGGAGGAAGAAACATAACTGTAGACACAGCCTTTTGACATTTTCGCCCGGGCCGACCTTGATAAACCGGTTTGAGTTTTTTGTCCTGGCTCAGTTTCTTAAAGCTGTTTATTTTCTAGAAATAAATCAACAAGACATGTACTCGAACAACTACACATTTGGCTTCGCCAAAGAACCAGGGCAGACAAAGTATTGCAATATATGATATTTTGCTGGTTGATTGCGCGTGCATATGATGTAGTGACATTGTACCGTGAAAATACCAAAAGGGATGTACTAACTCTTCGGACGCTTTAACAATGTACTTTAAGTTGTCAGTGGTTTTGTGCTGACGTATGCTTTTCTGTACATGGCCCTGTAAATTCCCTTCAAAAATTCAGTAAAGTCTACATGTTTAATTTGGAACGAGTACAAGCTAATACGTGAAATGTTTAGTAATTTCGGTGTTAGTCAGTATACTTAACTCTCGACCACCATTGCCTCAACCTCTGTGTCAGTGCCACAACGCCCGACACAATCGAGTTGAGATTCAACTGTTCTGAAGCCCAAGCAGTCCTGGTGACGCCACCACTCAGCTCATGTGGAAACAGGAGGAGGTTTGACTTCCGGTGCCCATGCACCCTTATTTTTCCTTCCTTCTCATGATTGCTCAGTAAATGTCAACTGTGTAGTGGAGGCGGGAGGTCGATAGGCCTTCTCTGGTGGTCGAGAGGCAAGTATACTCAGTAATACCAAAATTACTCAAGTTTACACATAATAGTGACGTAACGTCACTTCTAGACCATCATTGCCGATATACAAATTCATTGGTAAGAGGAAGTAATGAAAAGTGCATACTGACCAACCAGGTCTGGCAGCTGGGGGGGGGGGGGGGGTTAGGGGGCTATCAGTCCAAGTGAGGGGGTGATGTCTGTTGGGAAAACCTCAGAAGTTTGCAAACGTGAGGTCGCTAACAGGAGAATCCTGGCCTAAGCCTGGAAACCCTACTTATCGACCAGCATGGGACCACCAGGGGGCTTCCTGGGATGCTGCCCATCAACCTGAGAGTAGTCTGTAATAACCGAGCTGTTGTGTATTTGCACTCTTTGGGGCCTGGAGATCTAGCAAGACCAGTGAATCAAGGAAAGCATGGTGGACAGTCATATGGTTATATAAGGCAGTGTCCAGTTTTAATGCACCTGCCGGCTCTCAGCCTAGCACACCCCAAGGACATCCACCTGATACAAGTCTGAGATGACATCTAGGCCTACTCTAGGTATGCCAACTTATAGACTGCATCCGAATTTAATCCCCAAGGGCACAATAAACTGGAACATGGTGGCTGCCCTAAGGGGAAAAGGGGAGTCTAACAGACAAGTATCAGGAACCTATCCCAAGGCATAAATGCTATCCTCCAGCACAATGAAGTGGCACAGTTAGTGCTTGGCAGAAGTCATAGATGATCCCCTGCTGCAAGCCCAAAGATTATCAACAACAGCAATATTTATTAGGGCTCGACCTGTCTTAAGCATTCTCGTAGGCCTTCAGAATGGTCTGTGCAATCCATGTTAATATCGTATTTCAGTATACCTGGTCTTTTTGGGCCTTATCGCAGAGCAAAATTGGTGGACTCCTGGCCCTTGGCACTGTCTGTGTGGGACACATATGTGTGCAGAGCTCTCAGTGACAAAGATCTGCTCTGGCTTTAGGCTGGACTTGGAGAGATTCACCATCAGATCTAAGTGTTTGCAAGGTTCCAGAACGGTCTGTGTGTGATGCAGAGAATGCAGGTGTTATAGTGCCTGGATCAGCCAGTCTTCCAGGTATATATGAATGCGCACTCTGCTGCGGTGAAGGTTTGTGGATATGACTTTTATGAACCGGGAGAACACTAGAGGTCCTGTGGTAAGGCCAAACAGAAGCACCCTGAACTGGTAAACTTGAACCTATAATGAAAACGATGGGTGCATGAAACAATATATCCTTGACATTCAAAGATGTCGCCCACTTCTCACAGGGCACTGCTACTGATTGTGTGGTCTCCAAGTACTCATTCAGGGAGGACAGGTCTAGAATTGGACTCCAACCTCTGTTCCACATGGGGACCAGGCAGAATAGTGTGCAGAACCTAAGCAACCCAGGATCCTCCACCTGCTCCATGGTATTTTTTAACCATACATTAAACACTGCCTATAAGAAAGCCCATGCATTGGGCTCCTTTGTGGGGAGTGTGAACCATTTGGGTTTCAGAATAGTGGAGGCCAGTCTTCCCAGAAAGGCAACATAACGCCTTCTCTCAGGGTATTTGAGAGAAATGAATCATCTGTGATCCACTCGCACTGTGAGTGAAAGCCAGAGAGGCAATCATTGGCTGGGCACTTGGAGACATCTGTAGCAGTGGTGGAGGGCAACCTTGAGATGGTGTTGTCTGGAAAGAAAGAATCAGGAGCTCTGAGGCTTCCCTGGCTTCTTGCCTTCAATGCCCTTCTTGGCCTTCTGGAATTGCTTCCTTCTCTTCCTAGGCCCTTACAATGCCTGGGTCATGGCTGTGGCTGGAACCAAGGTTGTGCCCTGGGGGGGGGGGGAGCTGGGGCAAACTGGATGCCATGCTTCTGGATGTTGGTGGCCAGGGAGGAAAGCAAGCAAACTGATTTGGTCAAAGCCTTCATCCTGGTCTATTTGGCAGAGCAGGTCGATTGTCCTACACTCGTCAAACAATGTCCACTATCTCTATTCCAAACAGCATGTTAGAGAAGAGGGGCCATTGATGATCGCTGTGCATCTACAGCAAACACAAGTTTGCCACTAGAGTACATACTGTCCTGATCTGATATTTGATAGCCCGTGTTAATGAAGTCATGAGTGAGGGAGCCTGGCCAAGTCAGTCCTGGACCCCCTTCAAGATCTGCACCAAATGCTGTAGGTCATGCAAGAGGGACCTCAGAACTGTCAGTCAGATGTCAGAGTAGAACACCATGAGGACTCTAGCAATCTCTGTAATCTCCTGAAGGAAATGGCCTTTAGTGCCTTGGCTTCATACCCCTTACAATCTAAATCATGTGTAAGTGACCAGGATTTGTAAATCTGCTCCAGGACAGAATACCATTTCCTCTGGACATGCAGGGGGGGGGGGATTCATGGGAACCCAGTTGCTATGAATTCTGACCATCAGCTCATTTTAAAACACATAGATAAAGGGCAAGAAAAGGATCGGGGACCTATGCTGGGCATCTCCTAAAAGCATGTCTTGACAGCACATAGCGATGGCCCCTTGCCTCTCCTCTAGCTGAGCAATCTCAGCTTGGCCATGCACTAGGCTCCCAATGAGAGCTTTAATCTGCTCAAAGCCCTGAGTTGGTGCTGGAGTACTATCCATGGGAGTGGAAGCAGGTTCTGCCAATGGCATGAATGGTAGAGGACTCTGCTGAGCAAAGTGACATCGGTGTGGCCACTGGCTGCTAGCCTGTAACCTGGACCTACTGATGCACCGATTTGAAAACAACATCTCCTCATCCTCAGTGCCAATGTCTGAAGACTTTTCACCAGGCATCTGAGGCCCCAAAGGCATGTCAAACAGATGTTTATCTAAGGCAAATGGGATGGCAGCTTCTGACAGAAACATGTCCATCACCATGCTTTGCCTGGCGAAGTTCTGAAGTGGTCATTGGTGCCATCTTTGCCACCCACATCTGCTCCTCACATGAAGAGGGAGACAGTGGAACTTCAGGGAGGCGTGGAGCTGGAGCCACAGCAGTTGCCAACCTAGAGGTAGGCTGGCCAGATGGCACCTGCTGGAGTTGCAAGAGCTCTGGAGCCTGCAGGCCAAGTGAGAGCTGGCTCAGAATGGAAGCAGCAAGCCACTCATTCGAAATGATCAACTCTGACATGGCAGGAGTACCAGTGGGGGCAAGTAAATATGAAGTCTCCCTCCACAACTGCTGCTCCTCAGTGTTAATGTTCCATTTGGCTCTCCAAGGGAGAAAGCAGGGTACCTGCTCAAAGGAAGAGTGGGACCCTTAGCTGCTCCGTCCAGGTCAGGCATAGAGGGAGAGCATCGATCACTGCTGGCACAAGGGTTTAATTTGCCAGAATTGACACCCAGATCATGGTAGGGGCCACAAGCACAGGAGCCAAAAGGGCCTGTAGCACACTACAGCTGGATGGCACCATAGACTTCGGTAGCCTCTCCACTAATCCAAGATACCTGGGTGTTCGACCTAAGGTCCTGGATCTGGGAGATCAGGCAATCGGCTGGGGTTTGGGTGGCTTCACCAGGGCGTCTTTAGGTTCTGAGCAGCCACACTGACAGGTCAGGGCTGGAAGATCCAGGCAGTGCTTTGCATGCCTCTTCAAATATGTATCTGAGGTAGTCAGCACAGAGGTGGGGGTGCAGGTGTCTGATAGGATCCATTTGCAGTCGTTGGTTCTTGGCCATTGCCTCCAAGGTTGTCGAGAGTCTCTGATTAGTAGCCATGGAGCCTCCATTCAATGCCTTAGGTGACGCCAATTGCTTGGGACCCTCATGAGCAGATTCTTTCCAGCCCAGCCTGTGACTATGCTGCCTCTTTTCTTTAGGGGGTTTCCAGTCAAGAAGCAGCAACCACCTAAGCCTGAAAGCCAGCCCTGTGGGTTCACTACCACTTCTCTAGTGGCTTCGCTGGATTGGAAGACTCAGCAGAGTTAGACTCGCTAGCCCAGCATTTGATGCTTGCATGCTTACACCTAGCTCTCTGACTATTCCCCCAGGAGAGCTCATGAGCAGCCACTTGTCATCTCCCCACCTAGCTCAAAACCTGCATGTAGTCTCAGGAGAACACATTTAGCCAAGCTGTTGGTAACAACCGTAACAGTGCTCATGGTCATCCCAGGATGCCATGAAATGGCTCTGTGAGTCTATCAGCTGTCCTCTACATAACAAGGGAGAAGGCAAAGTAATCTCTGGCTCCACACCCACAGCACGCTGCCAAATACTGATTACCTATATGCCACTGTCCTCCTGCTGTCTGTGATTCAACCTGCCAGCCACCATCCTGGAAAAAATTAGTTTAAGATCAGCCCTACTTCCACAGTATTTTGATGATCTGCGGGGTCAAATGTTAGCTGTCCCTTTCTCAGTACATACTAGGTGAGCTTAGAAAACTGCTTCTGCAGTAGCGGTATTCTGCACAGCACTAAGACAGTTTTTCCACATGAAAGTGAACAGTGTTCTGAACTCTTAAAGGAAGCCAGAAATGGCACCCGAGGAGGAATGATAAATAGGGGTGCATATGCACTGCAAGCTAAGCCCCCCCCCCCCCCACACACACTTCCACAGGAACCGAGTGGTAGCATCACTAGGACCACCAGTTCCTAAGGACATTCGAGTCCTAACTCAATTGTGTCAGGCGTTGTGGCCCAAACACAGAAGTCTAGGTTGAGCAGTAACGTTACGTAAATAATGCTTAATGATATGGCAATGTGGTTATGTTTCTTGGAAGGAATGTTTTAACTGTTTTGAATGAAAGTGTAAACAATTAATCCCTGTTTTGGGTATACAATTTTGATTCGGTTTGAACACATTTTCACATATTTGGGCATTAAATGTATGTCAAACTTTGGAAAACACACTGTGGAAACACACACACACAAGGAAAGTTACTTTTAATTTATGATGCAAAATTTAAAAACCAGGAGACATGTTATTTCGATTGATTGCATTAACACATGTTTGCTGCAGATTTGAGATCCCTATCTTTAGAATTGTATCAGCTGAATTGATATTTATCGTGAATTATAATGACCCTTTTGTGTAATTGTTATATTAACAATGCCACCACCCAACACGTTATTGTTATAAGCAGAATCTGCAGTTTGTCAGTCAGGAAATGTATGCCTGACTTGAAGTTTGAGTGCAGGGTTATATGTACCAATTTGTGAGTAACTGCTAACCTAACGTATATCCGTAAGTAGCAGAGCATTAACAATGCCTGGGCATTCAACTTATTGCTGGTAATAATCAACTGCAAGATCCACTGAGTACATGGGCAGTTTATATGTTTGTATTCCTGACACGTTAACTGTACCTTTGGCATGCATTAAGCGAGGAAGTGCGGAGCATTTGCCTACAGAGGATTCCTTGGCGGTTTTTGAGTCACCATTTTCAATGTACCAGAGGAACCAAATTAATAAATCAACTGCTGCCCACACCTGCATAATATGGACGTTTACTGGTGAGACTTTTACATGTAGTTTTAAACTAGAATTTACAAAATGTGTTTCCCTTTGCGTTTTTAAATTTTGTTGTGTGATTGTACTACAAATAGGAGTCCTAGCGCAAGTATCTGAAACTAGTCACCTTTGTAATTTTCGCCCGTGTTCATTTTCGAGCATCCACTTTTAAAATCTTCTTTCTTTAATCAACATTAGAAAAAAAAGGCAGCAAAACATGTGACCTCGTGTGGCAAAAGAAACAATCATTACTTTACAAAGAGTGGGTGGCTCGGTGGTTACGTTTTTAGGACTCTGAATCCTGGATATCTGTAACACGATCCCTAGATATGTTTCATACCAACGAAAGCGACCCCAAACACTTGGACAAGTAGCTTATTGTGACTGAAAAGGTAATCATGCTTTCATTAGAATCAAACGCCATCTATGAATAGGAGTCAGCATCAGAAATGTACAAGGCGTGATGAAGTTGGATTGCTTGCAGCGCAACCCCCCCCCCCCAAAAAAAACCCAGCAAGATCTCACACTCCTTGATTGCCGTAACTTCTAATTTTGTGAGATTGAAATTTGTTGAAAAGGCCGGTTGTGCAAGATTTAAAAGGCCAAGACAGCTAATTTCTGCGATGGCTTTTGTGATTCAAGTAATGACCAAGGGATACATTTATCGTTTGTAAAGATCCGTATTGTGCACATTATTGGCTAATTAATTTCTGTCTGGAAACGACACCATTGAATAGAAAAAGAAAAAAAAAGGGCGATTGTGACACTTTTTCACAGAGGTGAACATACTTTAAGACATTATTCATGGTGTATATAAGCCCTTACCCGCTTATCCTGCCTGGAACCTGTTGGCGGTTAAATGTTGTCCGCTTCAGTGTTCGACAGCAAAGGAATGTAATGTGAATTAGAATCGTAGGAGAGACCTGCGAAGATAACAAGCCCAACTTCAGCAGTTTTTCTTGCCGCTAAGTGCCCAACCTCATACCACAGAATATTGTTGATTCAGTGTCAAACTCATTCTTAATTCATGTGAAGAGGAAACAGGCTATTAAAAAGTGATTTTGGAAGGATCCACACCTACCAGGCAATCTGCATTCACTTTTACGTGACACAAATTGCACTTTTTTCTTTAACCTTTTTCTGAACTTGAAATTTATTTGACAATATCTCTGTGGTGACGACTGTACGCTTCAATGTTACTTTTTTAACCTTGAAAAATACAAAAGTGATCACAATGATGTTTTGACAATTACCAAATCATGTTTTGCACTTTGAAACACTGAAACTAACTAAACTTATCATTATATTATAAACTTTAAAAAACGTATTTCATGTTTTTCGACCAGTGTGTTGCTCTTCAGATATAGGTGTTTGAATACGTGATGATGACTTATTAGCAGCAAACAACCTTTAACAGGATCTGCCTACAAAACATGGCGACTGTTTTACAATGATAAACAGTTTTTTAAAGAGCTTTCCACCTTACTCTGCTGCATATTTGAGGACGTTACGTCCAAAAACTAATATAGTTGATTTATTATTGCATTAATGATTCATTAATGTACACATTATGATGTTTGCAAATAGTCTATGAACTAATTGTTGTGTAAACTGTGTAGTGTCGTGCTTATGAGTCATGTAATGGAATAAAATCGTTCCCTGACATAGTTCTACATTAAAATCATATTTTTTCAAACGATTTCATTATTTATCCTGTTTTGCTACAAGCGTTACGTTAAACAGTGTTGCCATTAGCAGGAATGTCTATTATACAACCATATATATATAGACAGATAGATAGATAGATAGATAGATAGATAGATAGATAGATAGATAGATAGATAGATGGATAGATAGATAGATGGATGGATGGATGGATGGATGGATGGATAGGTAGATAGATAGATAGATAGATAGATAGATAGATAGATAGATAGATAGATAGACAGACAGACAGATAGATAGATAGATGATAGATAGACAGATAGTTAGACACGCAAATAATTATATCGGTAACTAAATAAAGAAATGAATGGATGGCTGGATGAATAAATGAATAATCAAACAAACATACAAATCAATAAATGAATGAATGAATGAATAAATAAATGAATGAATAAATGAATGAAAAAATCAATTAATAAATCAGTGAATAAGTGAATGAATAAATGAATGAATGAATAAATAAAGAAATCAATAAATAAATAAATTAACAAATGAATAAATAAATAAATAAATAAATAAATAAATAAATAAATTAATTAATTAATTAATTAATTTGTCAAAGCATCATGCCAATCACTAACAATTGCCTGGTCAGTCACGAAATTCCTGTGCATATATCTGCATCTAAAGCCCGCTGAAAGAAGCTTTTGACTTCATTCATCTCACCACATAAGTTACAATTGTTATTCAAATAATTTTAATTGACGAGAAACTAAGGCAAATCGTCCGAGAAAGCATTATTCTACGTCAGGTTACTTAGACGTAGTTTAGGCTGCAAAGAGTGAACTGTTTACACCTAGATGAAAATAAAATGAAAGACCACGTTTCCTGTGAACGTATCGGTTGTGTAGGCTGTGCATGTTATTGATGTTCATGAGCTCCTTGGGGCAAAGGAAGGCTAACAAAGATTTATTCTCTAGCTGGCGGCTTCAATATAGAGAAAATACTCTTTGTTACAACTTCTTGAATGAGAACTGAGGGGAATCACAAATTCGAACAATAAATCTGTTTTCACCGACATGTATAGGACCATTAAGCACCAGGCGGGAGGAATGGACTTGAAACTATTTGAATCTATGGGTATTGCAGATATACTCTTAGGATTTACATATATTCAAACAAAAATATCTGCAGTACGCTTTTTTTTTATTAAATTGGTACACCTTTAACTTTCATATACTCTAATTTGAAATACAAATATTTATTACAAGGACAGTCACCTTTTACAGAAGCCCAAAGGAACCTGCATACAAAAAAAAAAAAAAAAAAAAAAAAAAACTGCAGGTTTTATCTTGTTTTAATGACTTTTTATCGTTATTACGAAATTAGTTTCTCGTTATAACGACTTTATTTTCTCGGTATAAGGATTTTTTTTTCTCTTAAATCTTGGGAGTTTTGTAACAAAACCCTGCGTTTTCTGCATTATACAGCAGGATTCGCGGTAATGTGCAAGTATAATTCACGAGACATTAGTACTGAAAAAAAACCTACCAGTAAGCTTATGCTATTTCATTTATCAGCAAAATCTCATCTTTGTAACAAAACTCTCGGTTTTGATTTTATATGTCAGGGTGTTGCAGTTCCCATGTTCAATTGTTTGCAAAAATCTGGGTGTCTATCTCAGATAATCTCGCGATTTTGTCACTTTACCAAACCCTCAGTTTCGTGAAAAGAAAACAGCCTCAGTTTTGCCAATTATTTCCAAATATAATATATTATTTGGTTGGCATAGTAGTATTTCAACCACTGACATTATTAGGTTCATTTTCTACATAACACAAGCAACAGCATCGAATATTTGAGTGAATTTGGTTTTGTCTGGAGAATTTGGGGGAATTCAAAGCTACAGAAAATAAGAATACTGGAGGCTATGGCTTAGCATATATTTGAACGCTTTGTTAACACTCTGAAAAGCGTATTTACCATCCTCCTGTCACTCGGAAAGTTAGGCATATTTCATCAAATGATGTTCATGGGGGGGGAGGGGGGAGGGGGGGAGCTACGGTTTTACCTTAGGGGCCGTTTTAATGCTTGGTATGATTGGTCAACCCCAAAACCCGGGGTTTTGTACTAATTTTGCATTTTGTATTCAATTTTTTTCTAGATTAACTGGACCCTGGGTTCGTATTGCTATTTGAAAACCCAAAGTTTTGTCCAATATACCATCTTATCCTATAATTCAACCAAAACCCTTAGTTTTTGTTTATAAGCACTCGGTTCCGTTATATAAATCGCCGTGCTACTGCAAAAAAAGTGCGAAGTAATATAATGTCAATTTTACAGGAGAGCCATAAAACTATTTGTGGCTTCAAGAACTTTTGTACCAAAGTTTTTTACTTTGTCTTCTACAATATTCATACGTGGTACAAGTCAGCTCAGATATATATATATATATATATATATATATATATATATATATATATATATATATATATATATATATATACATATATATATATACATATATATATATATATGTGTGTGTGTGTGTGTGTGTAAATATATATATATATATATATATATATATATATATATATATATATATACAACACCTTTTTGCATTGACTATGAGTGGTGATGTTAAAATGTAGTTAGGTGCTTACGAGCAGTCAGACCATTTGTGTGACAGAATTCTTCAGTGCAGAAAGGTGATATCTAACACTAAGAACCATTGTACCAAGTAATAGGATATTATTATTATTATTATCATTATTATTATTATTATTATTATTATTATTATTATTATTATTATTATTATTATTATTATTATTATTATTATTATTATTATTATTATTATTATTATTTGGTATTTGGTACTTATAGGGATTAAGTTTCCTGTTTTTGCTGGACAAAATTAATACTCTTAATTGATTCGTCCATTTCAGTTACTGTTACACTGTAGATGAATGCAATAAAATAATTGGGAGTTATGTAGCCCATCAAATGCAAGTAAACCTCAAATTGTTGTCAGAATCTCTCAAAAGATTTGTATAAATCTGTTTAGATCTGCACAAAAGTGTAATGAAGGGATGAGTGCTAAGTTTAATGGAACAGATATTATTAAGTAAATACCGATGCAGATCTTGTAAAACGGTGTGTACAAACATTTTAATTCAACAACGAGGCCTAGAAACCCCAATAAATGCAATTATTCCTCATGAGGCCTAGATAAACGACATTGATATGAATTACCACAAGAGAAAAGGACCCTCAGTTTATACCTACACACATGATGTGTGTTTGCTTCTTAAATTAAAATTTTAGAGAACATGACATGGGCAAGCCTTGGTGGATAACTTTAGTGGCACACATTGTAAGATTTTGTAGTTTCTGAGAGACTTGCTGAAAATCACCAGAATCACACAAGGAGTGCCACAAGCATTATCCACTACAGTTTGTCACAATGCAGGCAAGTACATGTAGCACATGATAAGGAGGTAAGCTGTACGCTGTCGTATTGAAAACACCAGAGATTTATACAGCATTTGACACTTATTGGATTGCGTTCGTCTCTGCAGAACCGACGAACTCGTGTATTTTTTAATACTCCATGTTCAAACAGATATAATTTGTTTGTAGTACGTTCAGTCAATCATAGTTTCCAGGAGATTCACATCATCTTGAATTCAAAACTGTATAATGATCTTTTGCTTCTGTATTAGTGTTCTGGGAAAAGTGCAAATATGATCAGACCGCAGGTAAAATGTCTGATGCTGAGTGTTTACTCCTGTGTTACTCTGCTAACCTGGCACTTTTTCATACATGCATATGAACACTCATTTGTTATTTCATGGAATAATGGAATGAGCTCTTAGCTCATATATATATGAGCTAAGTGTAAGTGTGTGTGTGTGTGTGTGTGTGTGTTTAGACTTTTAACTAAGAAGCTGCTGCCTTAAAATTGTTTTCTTGTTGGTTTGTGACCAGTGTCCTATGTTCATAAAGCCGTCACAGAATTACGTTACAAAGTATACATCCCTTTTCCCAGGATTGCCTTTTTTCATTTGGTATATTTTACGATTTGTGTAAAAAAAGTGGAAAGATTTGAGGAAAAAGGTGTGTCTCCTTTTGTAAAATTTTTGTTCTGTTGACATTAGAAGCTATGCTTTTTGTCTGAAAAAATATTGCCTAAATCGATTTGTGGAAATGTTGCAGTATGATGGATTCACATTGTTCATAGGATGGCAATTTTCTTTGATTATTGTGTAAACATTAGGCAATGGATATATGTATGGTCATAAATGAAAAAAAAAATCGTAGGCTTTCCCAAAATATAATGTTTGAGGCACTTCTAACAAACATTTATTATTTTGTAAGTCATTATCATGTAAAATTTACCGTGGAAGTTATCATCAACTCAAAGCTCGTAAATATAATTTCATGTTCAATGATAGCCTTCTGAATTTAAAGCATGACACCATATTACCCCGAAAATATCTTTTTAACTTTACTTTTCTTCCGCAATAGCTAAAAGGTAGTTAAAAACCTGATTTGAACATTCCCTGAATATCTAGGTATATAATGTTTGTTCAAAAAAGTACAACGTGATAAAAACCTGTTTTAGTGTTAAAAAAATCCTTGAAGAAACATTTGGAAAAATTTCCTACGACGATAAGGTTTTTGGTCTCATTTCAAGCAAGTGGAATTTTGTCACTAATCAATTAGAATATTTCTACCTGAAGTGTCAAAATTTGAAGTTAATTCAATTTTCCCAAGATAAGCTACATTTCCAGAGATTTGGCGAATCCCCAAAAGTAACTCTGTGGGCAGTGCGAAGTGTGTCAGAAAAGCTATTGACTCAGTACATACATTTAGACTTTACTCCTCTAGGAGCCACTGTTTGCGGAAAACTAAAGGGAAAAAGACGCAATGATAAAGGGCATCACTAGGATATAATCAACATAAATATTCTTTGCCATGGCAACTGATTGTTGATATTGGATTATGCTAAAACTCTATGAAAAGGCTTTTTTTATTGAATTTGTATTTTAAATTCTCTTATAGGTTTAATTAATCTGCCAAAGAACGTTGTCGTTGAAAGCAACGAAAACACAATGTGTTAAAATATTAATATACTTCTTTCAGCGTACATGTAGGATCAGGCCTATCATTATTATAACTAAGTTACCACTTTCCCACGCAAACGAGTCGTCAGCAACCAGTAGTACAAATGTCGTCTGCTCCACCTATATTCTTAATTTCTGCACTGTAAAAGAACAATTTGGATGACAGTCGGGAAGAAGACAAAACAATTAATATGGCTCCGGTTAACAGCTCTCCTCAGCACCTTCTGGGCTCTTTTCAGAAAGTACAACAGCTTTCCCTGGTGGTTTCTGGGCGCTGAGCGTCCAGAACGGGCCAAAGAAAGCGGCTGTTGACTAAGAACATTTGCGGATTCAAACCAAGCGAACCATAGAACCGATTAATGCTGTATGTCAAAATGGAGATACTTACAAATTTATATAATCTACCTGAACACTTTGAGGCTGTTTACAATTACACAAGGTAATCTTTCTTAGGCAAGTTCAAAGAGCGGGTCCAAAGATGATCGGAGTAGGTGGAGGGAGACTATCATCACGCTTCAAGAAGAAAAGAAATACCTTTTATAAGGGCTAAAAAATAATGACGATGCACAATGAATTTGGAAAATTGCAATCCTGGAAATCATGCTCCAAATTTTTCACTCAAGCACAGGTTTACGGGAAAAATATGACAACGCATCACGCAAATTCCCCCCCCCCCTTCAAACACCACCCCATTTTTCTTACAGGGACATAAATAGTCCTGGGCTTCAACCTCCCCGACCGGAAGAATCATGTTGGCTTTTATATATATATATATATATATATATATATATATATATATATATATATATATATATATATATATATATATATATATATATATATATATATATATATATATATATATATATATATATATATATATATATATATATATTTGCTATGAAAACAACAGTTTACATATTTATATCAATTAAAATTGTGATTTTTTTATAGGCTTGCCTTTTGTTCAATTGAATTATTGTGTCTGTGTCTTCACCAAAAAAAAAAAAAAAAGGGGGGGGGCTATTCCTTCAGCTAAGGAGCGTTGCCATTCAGTTCAAAAGTGTATATCCTACTGGTAGAGCAAACGGAGCAGGATTTGCCCAGTAACTTAACAATAAAAGATGAACATCCATAACTAATGCACATAATTAAACATGTGATGTAAGTTTACATTCTATGCATAAAATTCTCAAAGTGACATTGCTCGAATTTGTTAATTAATAATTACCATATGTCACTGTCAGATATGCAAAAGTTACTTCGTCACTAAAGACACTACAAGAATTATCAAGATATAAAACATAAACAAAGAGACTACAGGCAAACCTTGCTCATCATGACTCACTGCTTTCAAGAGCAAAAACATATACACATTTCCATTTGAAAAAAAAAGGAAAAATCAATATGTACACCAAGATAAAATAATACTTCTACATGGACAGTCATTTATGCAAGGATTAATAAGTTATATACACTATCAAAATAGCACGTTTAAAAGTCCCCTGTCCGCAGGATAAGTTTTCAGTAAACTTGTAAGAAGTTTTCAAAATTATTGTAAGTTTCCATTAATTAACAAGAAGTTTTAAAAGCTAAATTAGAAATGACTGATTAGTGTTCTAGTGGAATTCTTCAACAAAGATAAAGGTGCTATGTACCACACAGCACCTTGTGCACTGAAGAGTGTGGTGTGGCAAGGGGCTATGTACCACTTGTCACTTTATTGCGCTGAGTGGTATGGTGTCACAAAGGTGCTATGTACCACTTGGCACCATATTGCATGGAAGGTTATAGTGCAACCAGCTGCTACCTGCCTTCTGTCACTTAACACCTTTCTGGACCAACAGTTGTGTAGATAGCACCTTCTTGTACGGTACATTCGTGATGGTTTGTAGCTGATACCTTTTTGTATTGCCTTTTATTTATTTATTTATTTATTTATTTATTTATTTATTTATTTATTTATTTATTTATTTATTTATTTATTTATTTATTTTTTATTAATTAATTTATTTGTTTATTTATTTATTTATTTATTTATTTATTTATTTATTTATTTATTTATTTATTTATTTACTTATATATCTATCTATCTATGTATGTATGTATGTTAGTATTTATTTATGTATTTATCTAATATTTCGTCAAAATACTTTTTGTGGCGGTGGTACACCTTAATATGCTCATTATTCGATATAAAAATTCAATGTTCACAAAATTGTCAGCTGGCACCCCCATGTCATGGCACAACGATATATATATATATATCTATAGAAGTGTGTATAATGCTGTAGGCCGTCATTTTGGAATACGTCCTTGACCTCTATTAATATGTGCTAGAGTTCCATGTAAAGTTGCAACTTAACTCGAATTAGTTGTATATGCATGTCATTTTATGTATTTATGTGTCATATTTTGCTGTTTTATATCGTTTTGCTTGGTGTCAGTTATGTATCTTGATTTTGGGATATTCCATTCGTTTTTTCCGCGGTATGGAGGGCTCATTAAATTCTCATCATCATCATCATCATCATCATCATCATCATCATCATCATCATCATCATCATCATCATCATCATCATCATCATCATCATCATCATCATCATCATCAGTGCCCATGGCTGCACTGCAAATAACAATTCAGATGAATGTCAATAGAGGCAATCTGACAAAAGGATAATAATTACTGTTTCAAAGGACACGTTTCAACACATGTTCCAAGTCACCTAAATTGGGACACTGTGTCCCCGTTTTCGGGGCATGGGAACAACGTCAGCAGGTCTGTAGGGACTGGTCACTGAAGATGACGATCCTGATAATAAATCAGACTTGTAAAATCCAACAAGTATCTTTGTAATTTTTAAGCAACCTTTTCCAATAGGCAGGCTGTTTGGGACTGATGTTATTCATCACATTTTCAGCAACGCTTGGTTATAGTTTGCATTTAATTTGGTAAATTCTTGGCGTTGTGCTAATTGACGTTGTTCTGGTTTCAACATTTATGTATTGTAAATATACGAATTGCATAAGAATTTTTTTTTAATTCTTTGACAGGGAAAGCTAGACAGCATTCCAGCAGACTTTCTCCCGGGAACTGATCAAAAGTAAGTGTATCATTTGCAGTGATCACATTAGTATGTCACAGTACACTGTCTTATCACACTGCATTAAGCCTCTGTACGGCCACTTGACCAAGAAAACGAATCAAGGACCAAATAGTTATCAATCGAGTCTCCGACATGAGCCGGAAATTAGATAAATCTATTGTGCTGCCGTTTGAGCGCATGGATTTGAAACTGTGCCCGTCCCAGCTGCCTGAAAGACTCATTTTCAAACAGAAGCATCCTCATTCTGTCTATGCTTATATATATATATATATATATATATATATATATATATATATATATATATATATATATATATATATATATATATATATATATATATATATATATATATATATATATATATATATATATATATATATATGTATATATACATATATACATGGAAAGCAATCTGAAGACTTGCTGTTTGCTGACCTTTGTCTGGATACTTTATCTATTTATTGAGGCAGGCCCTTCTTCCAGGATTTCAAGCGTTAACCATTTTGGTCAATAAACCAATTTAACAGGGTAGTCCGCTAAGCTGGCTTTCCTACTCAAAGTGCACATGCTTCTGTTTTGACAGCATAGACACATGCAAATGCAGTTTTCCGCAAAATAAGAAATATGTTTCCCTAAACTTTTACGACATAGCTACACGGCTTTTTTGTATTGAACATGAAAAGCAGTCTTCATGTTTCCAACATTTTATGGTGGCATTGCAAAAAGAACACGTTTAAGGGATTAAGCATATGGCGTGCTTTGATCACACGTATTGCAGTCTGTGATATTTAGCTTTATACGATAGACCTGATATTCATCCTTTTATCATGTTGTTACGTGATCTGCGGGAGTCTATGCATAGTGAACGTTACCTGTGCGATTGTGATAAACGCTTACTAGTTATTGATATGTAGGAATAAAAGCACAGAATATGCGAGTTGCATATTGAAATAGGAAGAACAGATAATCTTAACGGGTATGTGTTGATGATGCTTCCCATTTATAATTCTGGTAAATGAGGACCGAAGTTTCAATTATCCTGTAAAACATTAAAAACAAAAATCTCGCGTTGTACATTTGCATTTTTTTTTTTTGGTGTCGATTTTGGGATTCTTGTGGCCTGGGAAGGGTTTCCCTTTCATTTTGCCCGTATTAAGAAATGGCAAAATTAAGTTTCAGGCCATTTTTGTATCTTCAAGTCTAAATACACGACATTTATATTGGGGGGAGACGTAATGGAGGCATTGTGGCCACGTTGTACCCTAGGGTGAGAGGATCAACGCTTGTAATTCCACGTAGTTTGCACTTGGCAAGTGATATTATACGGAACAAATCTCGGAAATTAATAATAGCGATGAAACTTACCATGTTACCATGGCAGTCGGTGCCAACTAACATGCCTATTACAGATCAAAGTAGACGGTCAGATGTCACTTCTTAGGGTTTTATAACATTTTGGACATAGGGAACACCGCATGAATAGATGAACATATGATTAAGACATTTGGGTCTATGGCAAGATATTTAACCTCAAATCAAGATTTTATAATTTCAAAATATACTTATTGATCTCCATAAATGAATTATGAAGCTCATAAAGTGATTTATGACGATTAAAAAAAAACGGACATCTAAATTATTTATGGATATCAATAATAGAGATTAAAAATCAATTATAGATCTCAATAAATGATTTATATAGGTTAAAAATTAATATAAGACATAATTAAGCCACATTAATTGGTCTCTATAATTTCTAGTTTCGACATATGAAAACGATCCATTGAACTCCAAAAATCAATTTTGGGCTCCATAAGTCATTTATTGAGCTCTATAGTTCAATGTTATCCCCAAACATTCACAGTGAAAAAACTCGATTTTCTGAGGTCCACTGATTAATCATGAAGATCAATAATTCTTTTATGGACCTCGAAAATTATTTCTAAGACAAATTTCAGGCAGCCATGACCTAATGATTTATCCCTTTGTTTGAACCTGCTCTTTTATTTTGAACTGGACTATGGATCGGCACAGGGCATTTATGTTTGCACCAACTTGAAGATGTCGCAGGCATAAATATTTTTTCATTATCCCTTTTCGATAGCTTGGAGGGCAGCATTAAAAGTATCCAAGCCGTCCCGCTGTTAAAGTCAGATGATAAAGCACTGGCCAAGGCTGCATCGTCACTTTCGGTCGTTTAAAACTCGTTGTAATTACGTTTTAGGTGTTTCGATTAAAAGTTTCGCTCCTAACAGCAATAAATCGTAGGTTGTTATTAAGAAATATTTAAACGATTTGGCATACAGGAGGACATATACATATTTTGATTCTATATCCTTTAAATGTCTACTCCCACTGCTAGTAGACCACATGCCTGTAGTGGTTTTTCAGGTTACCAGTCTCAGTATGTAACTGATAATTAGCCAAATTAATGAATATATCAGCTTAATTTTCATAATATGTTTCTTATTGAGGTGCTGATTATAAAGCTCAGTTCTTTCACAGACTAGTCTCACTACAATTTGTACAACATGCAATGCCATTTTAAATTTTATTAAGTTTTCCTTTCGTTAGGTAAACAGAGGTAAGTGGTCCAAGTACTCAGAACTGGCCGGACGGGTATTATAAGACGTGTTCTGTGTGAAATGTAAAATAAACGATTTTATCAAATATCTTAAAGAAAAACCTATAAGGCATGAAGCAGATGCTATAATTGATATATATATATTTTATTTAAAAAAGATAAAAATAGAACCCTTAAGACAGGGAACATGAATTATGTTCACACTGCTACATTTGTTCTTGAAGTGTTAACTTCCCTAAATGATTTAATGGGGTAAAAAAAGAGTTTAAAGTCAATTATTAGTTTTCAAACAGGAGAAACTATTTAACGCCATTTTTCCAGACTTTCATGGCACATAGTTTTCAGCTCCACAAATATTTTTTGAGATCAAGAAATCATTTTTTTAGCTCTGTGATCCTGTCGGAATGTCAATACTTCCTGTCGATTTTTAATCTGAATAATGCAATTCGTGTATAGGGCTAAAAATCAGGTATAAAGATCACTTAATCAATTATGGCATTCACAAATTGAGTTATGGAGGTTTCATCAATTTATAAGCGGGATCCCAAAACATCATGAGTTTAAAAAATAATCATGACTGACAAATAAATCGATGAGCTGAATAATTGTTTATGACCTCAATCGTTGTGTTGCAGAGATCCATAAAAGAATTATGTGGAGTAAGACTCTGGTTCTTGTAGCTGAATAATTTCTGATTAAATGTAAAAACAGCTTACCATATGTCATACTTTGAATCTGCTAAACATCTGCGTGCGTGTATTGCCAATGTCAGTAGTACGGAATATTATAATTTATTTTTCTAAAAGCTTGACCGTAAAGCTTACAGTCGATGCTTGTGCTATTGCTCAACTTATTCAGCTTTAAAGTGCATCGAACATTTATTTACCAAATATGTATAAAAAAGCGTAATTTTGCCTTGACAAAAATGTGACACAAAAGAGAAAAGATCTTGGTTTTATGGATGCTGAAAAATCACAAGGTCATACATGAGGTTCTGACTGGCTAAAGAGAGACGTCAACGTGCCACATTGAGCGTTCAACCCATCAAGTTCAGTTGTGTGGTTCCAAAATAACGGTATTTTCTTTTGATCCACCTTTTGCTGCCTTTTGCGAAAATGCTGACAAAAGACATGGCGTGTTCCTACAAAGGAGGTAGAATGTGTACCAGGAAGACCCAGTCAATCTTTTTGCCTTCCATCTTGTATTTATTAACTCAGTCGATCTCCGTCGTTTCTGACCAGATATCTAACTCATAACTGGGCTACTGAAAAAAAATGAAAGTGGCACTGATGCAAGTTGCTCAGAAAAAAGAACATTTCTTCATTTATTGACACTTCCCCTACTGAACCACTAAAATTTTCCCAAATGTAAAATGTGGTCTACTTCGTTCCTTTACATAATTTTTTCTTATTGTAACTATTTTGTGATTGGAATTATATATGAGACTTTCACGTATAGAACGATCTAGGTCCAAGGCTACATTTGACACGGTTGGCCGTTAAACTGAGGAGATCTTCAATGCAGAAACCGCTGCATGCCTACGAAGCTAAGATTTTTGCCAAGTGATAAGATGTATGTTGCCTCGAAAGCAGACCAAATAGTAAGCAAAACAAGCACATTGGGTCTACTTCAGAAGCAATGGAACTTGACATATATTAAAAATACGAAATTGTAGCATGTCACTGACGCAACGCTAGAGCTTACATGAAAAAAGTGTATATCTGATACCATGGTACCTGAATATGTCGTTCAGGGGGCTTTGCTGGCTTAACTAGAGCGTATTTGATCCAGTGAAATTGACTGTCCAAAAAAGTTAATTACTATGCCAGCCGTCCATTTTTACCGATCGATAACCTGCCATCATGTTACACGAAAATGCTATCAGTAGCATTAAGAGAACGCTTGATGAATTTTTTGCAAACTTTCATGGTTTCGAGTAATTACTTCAATGTGATGTATTCATGATACATATTAACCAAAGAAATGCGTTTTGTGGATTTGCCTCACTTATTTATTGTTTTTAAAGTTTTTTTATTTATTATTGACGTGCTCAATTGGAATTGAAATAAATAGGTATCAGCAGTATTGTAGTTAACATTGCTTATTAATAAATTTTCCATTGAATTTATTCACTGTACAGGAAAAGTGTCAGCTTTAAGCTGTTGCTATAAGTACCGCCTTTGAAAATAATTTAATTTCTATGAGAGTCTGCGGAAGCTTGCAAGGGACCAATAGTATAAGTGAGTGATTAATCAGACACTGTTGCGTATAGATTAAGGCATCACCCTGTTATCAATATCATCGTTTACAAATTTGGTCTGATGGCTAAACCGTGTTGATTGTATTAATACACTATATCGTAATCGATTATAGAGTATCTAGTTATATGGACGTTTTTGTGAACGTAACTTTAACGCTACCAAAGAATGACGTATCATTTTATGAAATTAAAACGGTATGTGACCTGGAAGCCTTGAAACCATAGCATTGGATGCAAATTGAAGAAATGCACCCCAATCTGTTTACAAGAGGCAACGGCACTGCGATAAATTCCATCTTTTCGTTTAAATAATACATACGCTCAAATATATTTGCCAAAAACATTCACTTATCGAGACTGCTACGGATGTAACCTTTAACGTGCTGGCCCTTAAACCACATAAACATTTCTGCTGTGTGCGCTAATTGGAATCAAAGCAAAACGCCCACTTTCACCTCGATCACACCAGACGATCTTTATACTTAATCTTTAATTGCTGTAGAGTTACTTGATATATCAGACTTTGTGCGTAAAGAAAAAGATAACAGAACGATTAAAATAGATTATTTCGTCTGTATGGCTGATGGAATGTACGATACCATGATAAAAGTTGCATCGAGTACTCAGGAAAAGGTGACAAAAAATGAATGCAACTACCTCAATTAGTGCCATGTATAAATAAATAGATAGATAGATAGATAGATAGATAGATAGATAGATAGATAGATAGATAGACAGACAGATAGATAAATAAATAAATAAATAAATAAATAGATAGATAAATGAATAAATAAATAAATAAATAAATAAATAAATAAATAAATAAATAAATAAATAAATAAATAAATAAATAAATAAATAAGTTTGACATACTTATTGCTCATATAAAACCATTGCAGTAGAGGTCTGATGTCGCTATCCATTTAATATGCAGTGTAAAGATGCAGAGAAAGTAGTACACAACCCTTTGACATATGGCCTCATAGGTTGCGAGCAAAATCGGTAGTCACCAGTGAATGATGAATTCATAACTATGGCTAAAAATAAGTTACCAACACTGCGACAAAAATCTCCCGGGTATGGTGGCACAAAAGTCCCGGGTTATAAAATAAAGCGATTTAAAAATGACTTGGATCTTTTTTAAAAGGTTCTGCATTGGAATATGAATAAAATTACAGGTCATTATAAAGTTATATTAATTTTTTCAGATTCAGGGAGTAGCATATTTTTTGGTGTTCAGAAACTTTGGTGGTTCCTTTAAGCCAACGGAGCTGAACGTAAAATTGGTCTAGATATATGTTTAATCCTGTCATATTTTTCGAAAAACAAATGTTATGTAACTATTTAATAATGTTCGATGTTTTAGCCGATTTTGAACAATTTTACTGTGAAATTCCATGTTGCTGTTGACTTCAGAATTAGTCTGCTATTCGTGCCAGATAGACAGAAAAAGTAATGTTGTCGTAATAAATTTCATGATCATCCCAAAGTCACATTTAACAGATAAAAGCGAAGTGTACCCATCATTCAAGATCACGCCAGAACGTTTAGATATAGCTGCTTAGACATATACATCTGTGCATATCAGGGTCACAAGTGGAACTGCTTCAGTGTGTGTGTGTGTGTGTGTTTTAATTTTTTTTCTGTTTGGTTTTTTTTTTTTTGGTTGCTATTGTTTTGTTTTGTTTTTGTGTTTCCTGATTGTGTAGCTCTCAAGGGACCGCCGTCCATTTTAGAATAAATATGGAACCTGAGGGCTTCAAGCGCAGGTAACAACTATAGTTTATGTATATTTTGAATGCACAGGTTACTACATGTATTTATATAATTTAAGTGCGTTTTACGCTTTCACTTTTTATTTTTTGATATGAGCTAGCTAGTGTTGGTGTCTTCGTTACATTCAGCTGAGAGAACGAGCCACTATTGCAGATACACGTCCAGGTATCTCGGACTCCGAATCCTGTTTTGATCATTACCCGCTAAAGACACTTGTATATTTTTCATGTTGATAGATCCTTTTTTCCCAATTTATCTGTTTAATGTGCTTAAAAAACAACAACATATAAATAAGGCGAATAATGAATGCTTACATTATTTATGTATTTATTACTCAGAAATAGGCAGTAGAAGAACTCGTGGAATATAAAATTTGCCTAACATGTGTCTAGTATTGACAATATTGGAGTATCGCAGTATACTTTTTTTGTTTGTTTTTTTCTGCAAGAAACGTAAAAAAAACCTGTTTCCGGTAAGTTATTTGAGTTGTGCCCCCTTTTTATGTATTTGCAACCAATTTAGAATTTAAGAATCGCGTGCGCTCACAGATATATATTTATGTACCCAAGTGCCTCCGACTGTGCCAAGGTAACAAATTAAAGTAACATCAAATGAGGTAATGTGTAAAAGGGAAAGAACATCCACTTTAAATAAGTCTCAATAAATGTCCAAGTTACCTAAGGCCTAACAAAATTAGAGCAGTCCCGGCCGACAAGACTGGATAACCCCCGCTCAGATATTCATCGGTCTCTGCATGGAGACCACCGCATTGGCAGTTTGATTTGGTTGGAAAAAGCATCAGAAGAATTTCATCCTTTCTAGTGCTATGCTTGCTCATCCTTTATAGTATGGTGTCTGGCAACATCCTCTCTAAGATGATGACTAGCGTTGTGTGACCCAAATTCTTTACACAGTGACCTAGTTATCGTCTCAAATGCAAGCTGTGACCTTGACGTATAAACTTCAAGGTCAATGTTGTTTCATAACACAACCTCAAGTGATAAACAATAGTAGAAGGCTTTTTACAGACGTATGGACGGACAGACAAACGGGCATGGGAAACCAGTATACCCAGCCACACAATGACACACCCTTCTGTAAGAAGCAATCATCAGGTAAAGTTTGAGGAAGATTTGGGGTCCATACAAAACAATATCTGCCGACAAATGGCCGCTGTGACCTTGACTTACATAGCTCAATGTCATGGTTGCCTTATGACACACCATGTAGCGAGTGAAAGTAAGCGTACAATATTTTAAGAAGATATGAGAATTAATGACGGAGTAAAGGTCCGGGCAAGGGTTTTGCTACAGATGCCAGCTGTGACGTTGACCTATTAACCTCGAGGTCAAAGTTGTTTTATGACACAACCTCAAGAGATAAACAACAGTAATGTATAGGAAGATCTATGAAATGATAAAGATTTGCCCCAGACAAGACTTTTCCACAGAGGAACAACGGACGGACGGACAGAGGGACAAACAGACCGACAGACGGACATGGTGAAACCAGTATACCCACCCTTGCAGGGGGGTATAATTATATGTGTGGTTCCGGTAATCCGAGCAACCCTACTGAAAAGGCCCGACCCTAAATAAACTATATGAAATGTTTGAAATATATATATATATATATATATATATATATATATATATATATATATATATATATATATATAAATATATATATATATAAATTAATAGATAGATTGATTGATAGACAGATAGATAGTGGATGGATAGATAGATAGACAGATAGATAAATAAATAAACAAATAAATAAATAAATAAATAAATGAATAAAATGAATGAATAAATAAATAAATAAATAAATAAAATAAATAAATAAATAAATAAATAAATAAATAAATAAATAAATAAATAAATAAATAAATAAATAAAATTGATTGATTGATTGAGCCTGGCTGAACGATTTTAAACAGAAAGTGGCGGTCACATGCCGTTATTTTGCAATAAATTCGACTCACACACTGCATTTTATTTCACCTTGTCGGGAAGGTTAACTTGGGCCTGAGAAACAGCATAGTTGCATAGCCACGGTTGTTCAGTGGTCGTTATCGTACCATTTCGCTAAGTACCAGGTGTCATTCCCCGAGTTACCAGGCCCAACGGTCGTTAAAGTACTTTTAAAACATGACGTGCTGCCTTAACTTTAATCTGCCTTCTCGGTTGTGTCTGAAGCAGTTATCCTTAATTACAAATCTAAATGCGACACGATATCCTGGCTAATCGTGCGTGAGCGCCATTTTGAAGTTGATGCAATGCATTGCAGGACAGTGGCACAAAAAATACATTTGATTTGCATATCAAAGTGAATTGTGGCCACAGCATTTATAACATCGTTATAGCTGCTCTGAAATATTTGCAAAATATATACGTTTGGTTTCATATATTATAACACACACATCCAAGATCGTCCCATTACTACCCTCATTAACAAACTATTGAGTGTGCAATCCCCATTTGTTGATTGGCAGGCAAATCCGTGGGTAAGTCCCAAGTGGATATTTTGAAGCGGTAGTAACCAAAATGGTTTGTTAATTGAGTGTTAAAGGAAAGTTATTTTGTCGAATGCAAGTAATGTACAATATATAATGGGACTTTTCTGGTATGAGAATTACCTGAAAATGTAAATACAATACATCGAGGTTACCAGTTCTGGGCCCCAGAATAGGCAGTTGTAACCGACACTGAAGCCCCCCCCCCCCCCCCCCCCCCCCCCCCGCCTGTGAATTAAGTAGCAGCACTTGGCGTATGTGCCAAGCGACCCCACTGCGTCAAAGATGGTCTTTAGTAGAGAAGGTTGCCCTGATAGTTGATACAGGTCCGATAGTACCGGCGGGTTTCTTAGTAATTGGTGAAAATGAAGCATCGATTTTACCCTAGAATAAAGAAGAGCCTGACGGTACTCTTCTGGTAGCGCAATGTGCGATGATTGTAAACCAAATTTGCAGCTGCCGTTGCACATAACATGCGTATCTAAACAAATGAGCTTCGTGGTTTCACTGTAAATGCATTCGGACCTGGATCCACCAAACATTTATCTTTGCCAGTCTTCACTGATACCTTGTTCAATGAATGCATTGGCCTAGGAACAAGGCGAAATCTGTAGCACTTGCCTGATTCCATGCCAGTATCCTGAGAACAGGTTTGTGGGAAAAACACTCTACTTCAAGTAAATATTCAATTGCCGAATTTCTGCTTTACTCTTAATTTTTCGTACAGAAGTACAAAAAATGTCAATTTACATCCAAATGCACCTGCAATCGATGATTCTATTTGCTTCCAATTCATCATTACACCAAGAAATTGTTTTATGTTCGAGTAAAGCATTTTTATAGAGCCCCATAAACAACGCTTTCATACATAGACCAGCAGGGCTAAAAGGAAACAGCGTTCTTCTCTGACTTTTTCGTACTTACTTTTAACCGTAGCGGTTACATTTGCGTGTAAAA
This sequence comes from Hermodice carunculata, assembly GCA_964020975.1. Taxonomy (NCBI): domain Eukaryota; kingdom Metazoa; phylum Annelida; class Polychaeta; order Eunicida; family Amphinomidae; genus Hermodice; species Hermodice carunculata. The sequence goes on from OZ026630.1 coordinate 26,267,200, forward strand.
AGATCGTATTCTAGTTTGAATAAAATAAAGAGACAATAAAATTTACAATTGGATAACGCGGAAGTCAAATAGGGTGGGAAACGATGTTCAAAGAATGCTTCAGGCACTAATCTTGTTAACGGCACCCGGCAACTGTAAACTTCAGTTGCTTCGTGTTCAATATTTTGGCCCTTTGGTAAAACAGAGTTGACGAATTAAGTCCGAGAAGAGGTATACTAGGGATGCAGACGATTTTTTTCCTGGGATCGCTGACACAAATAGCGCAAAAAATTGTTTGCCTAAATTTTGTAGTAACTGTACATATTCAAGTGACAATTATATTTACTTTCTTCCTTGCTTTATGAATTATGTGCGGCTTCCCTGTGATACGTGTGTTTTTCTTCCCTATACACAGCATAGTTTAGGGCACATAAGCATCTAATGAATATTCTTACTCCGTTCACTCCAAATGTTCCCTGCTGTGGCATGTGAAAATGTAATGCAATGCAAGGCTCTGCCATAGTTCCACAATCATACAATGCTAACCCTTAATAAGAAAATATAACAAAAGAGGCATCAAAATTATGACTAAGCCGATAAAAAGCCAGGTGATTTATAATTATTTCAGTATTTCTTATTTCAAGTTTGTTTCTATGGCAACATTAAACGAAATGAAGAGCTGATGACGGTAATTCGAAATTGTTGCAAAAACGTGATTGTTATGGTAGCCGCATGGATAAAAAGTTCAGGGTTGTTGAAGACCGAGTTTTTGACGCCTTGGTGATCCTAGCGTTTACTATGCAAGCTCTGTGACAAAATTGTGAGATCATTCCAGGGGCTTGTATTGCGAAGGAAGCGTTCACACGGATTTCATTATGTCACAGTTATATCGACCAAGTGCACATTAACCTATCAGCGACATGTTGCTCGTTCAGTCAACAGCTCTCCTCAGCATTGACATATTAAGCCAAAAGCGCCTTGAGGGCAGATATTGACTTTTCATATTCAGGAACTAGGCAGTGAACACTGGGAATGTTGGTAACGGGCTAATGAGCATGTACAGTTGCTATACATATGCTGAAAATGGCGTCAGTGTCAAACACTTCTGCACAACGGTATATCAAGAGACAGATACAAGAAATGCTCAGATCCGGAAAAAATATGTTATTTGGAATACAGGGTCATTAAGACGCTCTGATTTCAATCCAAGAAGGAAGCAGAAGATTAAAGTCCTATTCATCATCCAAATCCAAAACAGCCGTCAACATGGCCAGCCAATGTAATGTATGGGCTGATCTTGCTCTGGAAGGTCAAACAATTAATTCTGGCCACAAGCATGGTGCTTTGCACATACCTATTTCATGATGGACATATTAGTTTCAGGTAGAGCAGCAAGTGATTGATAGAGCTATTTCTTAAAAATCGCTGACGGGTGTAAATACGGGTACCAAATATGACGTGATTTCGCTGCCGTGACACTCACTGATAATGCATTTCAGCTTGAAAAAGGATGTATCTTATCTTATGGTGAACAAAGCATCGATACAGTACATGCCAATTTGGCATGGTATTATTACAATTACAAGATAACTACCAAAGTGATAACATTTTGATACAGTGTAGCGTAGTTGCGAGTTTGTGAAACACAATATCAGAAATGCTTTTACGCAAACTATTCCTAGTTTAATTGACGTGTGATGTAGACATTTCGCTTCACGGTCATATTACTAGAGAAACCATAAAGATATGTTATATGATGTCCATTTTGTTGTATATTTTATCCATTCATGCGCATATGCGCTTCCATGATAACGTATCTCCTAATTACAGGCCAGTAAACTGATTGTGTAAAAGAACAAGGCTTGATTTGTTTTGAGAGTTTTCATACTTTGATATCCACATTGAAAGTCAATTTGGAAAATATCATTCCAGTTTTGCCTACCGCCTTGTCCAATTCGTAAATAGTTGTTACAAATGGAAACCGTGAGTTGACAAAACAGCAATGATATATTTTGCAGCATGAAAACAAATCCTCCTTCTCTCAAATGCTTGAGTATTAATGATACAAAACAGATTACTTATGCGCTTGTGTTGCATTGGGTGAAGCCAGCTGGTAGAAGAAGAGAACGGTGGATGTTTAGGAGCATACTCAAGCACATACGTGTGTTTCCTTTTATACCTGTCCCCAACAATTTGAGCACATACCAAATAGATGTACATGCTTTTTTGCGAGACTGAAGTGAAGGAACCACGGATAATTCCAGCGTAACTCTGTTATTCGGACCTAACTTTCAGTCGTTTCTTGTCCTGAAGATAATTGCATTCATAGCTTTGTTGTTGCCCATACACTTATTTTTTTAAAGATTTTCTTCAATCATACCGTTTCTGCATTTATAGTTGGGTTTTTTTCTGAGTGCAAATTCAGGACTCAGAATCAGTTTATTCGACCGAAACACAATTTCAGGTAGGCCTAGAGTATACATGTCAAAAAGAATGAAATGGTCAGGGTGAATCCCATTTAGAAAAATCAATTGCCGCCACCTTGGAAGCCACCCTAAATAATGTATCAAATTTTGATACAAAAATGTCGTTTATTAACAGAGGAACATAAACATAATAACAGTGATATGTCAGGTCACACACACAAGAAAAAATAAAATGCATTCTCTGACGGAATGTGTTTCTTCAATTTTTAAAACCCAAGTAATTTATCCATTATTGGCACAAACCTAACAGTTCGTAACATCTTGATAGTTTTCAGTATAAACATTCTTTACATAATTTGTTAACTCAATAACATTGTGAGTATATGATTTTTCACGAATCTTTACTGGAGCTCCATTTATGGTATCAGGTAAATCAAATCGAAGACAGCTTTTGGTATAACCATGAAGATAAATAGGTACATGGATGTTACTCGCTCCTCCGCACTGTATCAGTGTATATCCTGATTTAGTTTGAAGGTTATCTGGAATTGTCTTATATTTAAAATTATGATAATGTTTGAGTTTAGCAAGAGTGAAGATATCCTCTAACTTACGTACTTGAATTTTTTTTTAAATGAATCTGTATGTGAATTCTATTTTCTTGCATGAAATAATTCGCATCGCTTTCTTTTGTAGCTACTGACCCTAAGAAGATATGTAGCCCCGTAACGAAATTCCATAATTGAGATGAGATAATATTAATGAATGGTAAATTTTAATTTTGGCACTTTCTGGTAGTAAATTTTTACATGTATTTGGAATTCCGAGGGATCTTGATATTTTATTCACCAATTTGTCGACATGAGCCTTCCATTTAGTTGTTGATCAATTGTCATGCCTGGAAAATTGAAAAGATAGAGGTGATCCAAACATGCCAAAGGCACATATTCACTTTATGTCAAGCACTTTATTTTTTAGGGACATAAAATATTATGATTTATTTTGGTAACGTTGAGTGACTGTCTGTTCGCATTTAGTCAATCGGTTAATTTTGTGCGCCCAGAGTTAATATTGCTTATATCAGAATTGATATTGATGTTGAAGAATTCAGTGACGCAGAAAGAGTTGAGTCGTCAGCACACATTATCGGTTTAACAATTTTGCTAACATGAGCAATACCATTGATGTACAAGATGAACAAGAGTGGTCCTAAAATAGAGCCTTGTGGTTCACCAGCAGCTATAACTAATAGGCCACACTTGTATTATCGAACTCGACATATTGCTTACGATTACTCAGATAACTTCGACTAATTTTGCAGGGATATCTTTTATTCCATTTATTTAAACTTTTCCTAAAAGAATTTGGTGGCCTAAAGTATCAAAAACTTTGTATAGGTCTGAAAACATACAAAGTGGGACTTTGCCTTTATCCATTTCTTGCATCATTTTATCCATGAGTTCTAAGGTCCCAATATGTGTAACTTGAACAAATGTTTATTTAGTCTTGCTTGGGTTTTGAGTACTGTTTAAGGTCTAAAACAGCGTTGTTAGGAGGAAATAATCAGATCCAATGATAACAAAATAAACAATACGTTGGTCATTCACACACACACACACACACACACACACACAGAGAGAGAGAGAGAGAGAGAGAGAGAGAGAGAGAGAGAGAGAGAGAGAGAGAGAGAGAGAGAGAGAGAGAGAGAGAGAGAGAGAGAGAGAGAGACCCGCGTAGTCAGTGCTGGTCTGTCTCGTGACCATGCCGAATTGACAACTGGGGTAGAGTACGTATTAGCCTATATTTACATGCGGTTTAGTTTTTAGCATTCAGAAAAAGATAACAAGAAATGCAGTGTATCTGTGTGCTATGCCTGCCGCACACTTTGGGTAGTGTCACATTTGCCTATAGGCTGATACACGCAATGCAAGTGAAAACATTTATATTACCCTGATAGATTTACACGTTTACACATTCTTTTCGAACGTCGTTTATGAAAAAGCACGCTAACGGAAATGTTCCACGCTACCACGTGTGCAAACGTCATCTTTATTTTACAGACTTTTTCCAATATTTCAAAAAGTGTCGTGATTTATATTCTTTGGACAGGTGATAAAATTGAGAGAGAGAAAGGTGGCATTTTGGAAGTGGCATCTCCATGATAACTTATAAACTTAGGCTTACAATGCTCCTTAATGGTGCACAGTTTACTAATTGGAGGAAAGATTGCTAAGTCACTCTTCCCTTTAAAATGAAACCAACATGCACGAGAGCAATTCCCATTTTCGATAGCAACTGTATGGTTCCTCTAGAAAGAGAAACTCCGATTGGAGAGTTATCTCTAAATAAGTGGCAGTTTTGGGGTTGCACGTAGACGGGAGACTTTTTCCTAACATTTTTAAAATGAAAAAACAACCCCCCCCCCAAAAAAAACCAAAAAAACAAAAACAAAAACAAAAAAAACAAAAAAAACAAACAAAAAAAACCAACAACAACAACAACAACAACAAAAAACAAAAAACAAAAACAAACAAAAAAAAAAAAAAAAAAACCCGGAAAATTTGCCAAGTAAAATGGTAAGATTGGTCTGTACTGTGAACGTCAAGTCGTTCCAGCGTGGCCTTTATGGAGACTTTTCAAGGTTGCCAGCTTAGGCACAAGGTCGTAAATATACTACAGCAAGTGCACCATTGAAGCAGATCGTTCGCCAGTCTGACGGACGCCTCGACTCGAACATACTGTTAAATATACTGTCAAAATGCTGGCGACATGTGCCTCTGAATTGCGTGGTAACTTCACTGTTTTGCAAACATGGTAATCTAAATTAACAGTAAAATCGCTATCCATTCTACAACGAATCTGTTACCAATATGAAATTCTTGGTTCTAAATTTCAGTCAAAGCTTAAAATACATTGTGACATATATATATATACATGTACTCCCGTTCTGCACGTGCAAAGACCTCAATATTAAGGCATTCAATTTGGTCTTGATAGTCCAAAATCAAGAAATATTAGTGTCATGACACTCAGACATAGGTTGGGATATGGTACTTTAGCTTAGGAATCATGGGTATCTGCGGAAGTGAAACAGATTACTTTTGGGGGCAAGAATCAAAACAACCTTATCGGGATTTTATTTAGAAAATATGGTTTTAATATTTGCTTTTCCTTTATATGAAAGCAGCATATTTTAATCGCAATGTGCAATCTCCCATGCTTTCTGCCCACAGTAGAGACCTTGGCAAAATTGGTAACATATTTTAGTGCATAGCAATAGAGACAAATAGAAATATCAGTATGTGTATCATGATGATGATGATTGTATACCATGAATACTCTGCTTCGTAATCTCCTGCAAAAGTCAGAGTTTCTTGGCATAATGACAGAAAGTTTTTTCTTTTCTGTAAGGCAAGAAATCAAGTACATGTAACACACGAGAAAATACAGACACGTTTTGACCATCGACGATATGGATTGAAGCACGTGTTCTGTTCATTTGTTTTCCCAAGACTGTCTGAATGAGCGCAAACTGCTGAACCGCATGCTGTTCCAGCCATAGTTTGACCAACCAATGTTGAATTTGTTTGCGTACCACATAATGTCTGAGGGAGGGAATGTTTTTTGGGGGTTGTTGTTGTTGTTGTTGTTGTTTTATTTTCTGTTTATTTGTTTTTTTTTTTTTTCGATGTTTTGCTGTAGTGGGGCTGAATATAAGTTCCATTGTTATTTACTTTGGCGGTCTGTGGTGCAAGCACCTCCCTGATCACATTGCAAAGCTACATGAACTATATTTCGTTTATGTCACTGTTCAATTGTAATTTGAGTTTTATTTACCAGCAAAATTAACCCTTTCCCATTGAAGTAAGACTAAGACAAGAGCTTTCCCGGGGGATGGACACGATATCTTAATAAACATCACCTACAAATATTGCTTTTTTTCTCATTCAAATTGGGTTTCATGGCTGTTCAAATTAGTTGAAAATATTGAAACAGACGAACTTGTACTGGCCGGTTTTTGCCCGTTCAAGGCGTAAAGGAATGAATGTCCGTTGAAAAGAATTCATCCACACACAGGAGTGCGGCAAACTAGACGTACATCCGTGTGTGAACTGAGAGAGGGACAATTCGTTGAAACTGTATTTTATCAATTTTATTGACTTTATTGCAGACCGACGACGAAATGATTCATATTTACTTTTCTATTATGTGGCAAGAAAATAAAGTGAAGCAGCAGATACATTATTTGAACCGCAATGTGATAGGCAATAACGAAAAAGAAATTTGGAAATCAACTCTCTGAATGAGAACTGTAAACAGGCATGGCAGCGTTTTTCCGCCTCTTCGCTGAAAAATACGTTATGTTGGTTCCTTGGCGAGACCGCATATGATCTCGTACAGGACATTGGTGAATAATTTGACCAGACATGAAAAACATATTTGGTTCAGGCTTGGCATTACAGGAAACAGTCACTTAATGACTTCTCGGAATGACAGATTGTGTGATCGCTCTACATGTACCTCTTGTAAGTAGACCTCCTCCAATGCATAAACTGTATACAATTTTGTAGGGAAGTTCGGTAACGCCACAAAATAACACGTGATGGTGCTCTCTTGACTTAAACTTACAGATGGAGTCAAACCAACCGAGCCAGGGTACGCTGTGGTCTGCTTGTAATGTGTGCCCTGCTTTACCCCCCCCCCCCCCGTCACTCTGCGGGGGATCCCCCAGGTACAAACCCACATCTCCAAAAGTATGTAATAATGGCGAATTGAAAGTGTTGTAACTGACTTATGGTGCTGTGGTAATACCTGATTTTTTCTTAATAATGACGCTGGAAGCTACATGTTCTGCATTGTATATGAAACGTGTATAATGTACATGTCCTTACTCTTTCTAGAGTTTTGTCCCAATGAGTGATTTATCTCTAGTTTTGGCGCGGAGGACATAAACTATTACTTGTAGATACTATACGTATTTTAACATACGAAGATTATTTGATTGATAATAAGGATTCCTGATTATTTGTATATATTTTGGATGCATCATGGAATTTTCCCCGTTCCGTTGGTGCCCCGCTGTAAAGGGGAAGTTTTCTTTATACATTATTATCATCATCATCATCATCATCATCATCATCATCATCATCATCATCATCATCATCATCATCATCATCATCATCATCATCATCATCATCATCATCATCATCATCATCATCATCATCATCATCATTCTTATTGCAATATCATTGTTATAAAATCGTTTTGCCTTCCTTTTTCTACCAATAGATTTTCATCAACAATGTTTCCATATCGTTGCTATGTTGAAATCTAAAAACTGACCTTGTCCTCGCTAAGTCCATTTGATCGAAGAATTTAATACAGATGTAAAGTAAATATCTGGCCCTATTGTCACAGACAAGAAAAATCTTTGTACATGTCCTGCGGACAATATGAAACTTTATCCTTGTTTTGAAATAAAGTGGGATTGTAGCTTGCTTTTACTTATCAGAGAGGCGGAATAAAAGTACAAAGACACAATCATATATTCATTCTCCTGAACAGACATATCGCTGGCAAGGTAACATGCCTGCTTACTCTGAATGACCAGCTGAACCAACCTTTATAAGAAAACTAATTAGGTATCGTTTGAGTTATTTAAGATATATTTTCTTCATTCACAGGAAATTGAGCATAGGTTTAGACATATACAGTGACTACATGCTTGGTTATGGAACGTAAGAGTTCGGATTGTGATATTGTTTTTGTGGGGGACTACACGGAAGATGTAGCACTATTGCTCCTTTTCATATAATAAAAACACCATAAATTTAACAGGGAGTTTAAATGATGTGGTTAATGCGTCACATCCATTCGCACTCAATAAATGTAACAAAGGCCATGTACGATTTGCCCGATTCAACATGGAAGTTCAGCCAAAAATTGACAGTGTCTATCTCTCCACGATGATCATCCGCACCCGTCTAGTTGTTACATGTCTTACCTTAAAGACATATTTGAACATGGTAAACATTTATGTCAATTGACTCATGAGCTAAATCCAATATTACTCCATTATTCTTTCATTGAGTTGCAACGTTGTAAAAAAAAACTCGGTTTTAGGACAGTAAGATAGTAGGAACGTAACGGAAGAACTACATCAGCAAAAATGTATCTTTGATTAAGTCAATATGTTTCATGCTTCATGCTCCCTAAATTTGACTGTGGGAAACATCACGAACTAACAAACTCATTCACACCTTACTAAACTGTAATTTCACGAAATAGCATATTCGATGTGTGTGATAACGTAATAAAATAACAAGGCCAAGATGGTGTATAGATCAAATCATTTAACTCAGCAAAGCAAGGTTGCTTTAACATAGAAACACTAGCTCGAACAAGTCGTTACCGACCGTCGCCACGTTTCGTTCTTTCGTTATCATTCTAGAAATGTGGATTTCTGTATCCATGACTAGATTCACAAGATCCAAACGTCGTCAGAATTTCTTGATTTTTCATAATGCGAGTATGTAAAGAGCAAGCAGCAGTAACTAAAGAAGTCAACTAGCGACTTGGTGCCTATGTAGGAATTTTCAAAAAGTGTGTCTGTTCAACCTACGCACATGTATCGACTTTTAAATATGACTTTGGTTGGTTGGAGAGAGAGAGAGAGAGAGAGAGAGAGAGAGAGAGAGAGAGAGAGAGAGAAAGAGAGAGAGAGAGAGAGAGAGAGAGAGAGAGAGAGAGAGAGAGAGAGAGTTTGCTCATTGCCGCTCAGCATGCCTGCGTCACGCCGTTCCTGCCTGTACCTATCGCACTTTCAGTGTCGTACCCGAAGCATATTTCGGCTCGTGACTAATGGAAACTGTAATTGAGTACTAATTTACCCAAGTTGCACAGCAATGAAGGATTTGTCATATTTTGAAAGACGTGTACCATCACCTGTGTGCCCATATATTGGAATTGACCACTAAACACCAATCTCTATTAATACACCCACGTCCTTCCGCTGAGAATATCATTTGACGTTTGCCTCTTTTGACGACCAAAGGAGATAGATATTATTTTCTTTTACTTGATTAAGATTGAACTTCGATATTATGGAAGTACATGGAACTACACGGACAAACCTGTCAATTTAGTGCTGACTACCCCTCTGGAATATATATCTATCGTACTATGACACGCTCGATACCAGATTAGTGAAACTGAATTATGTTTTCAGTTTGCAATGACCCTTAGGTTTCCAAAGCATTTTTCGTCTCTCTGAAAAGATGCTTTGCATAACGGAAGATCAATGCTGGATGACAGGATAGGATTTTTTTTTCAAACAATATGGAATTGGCAAATAAAAAAGCTGAGCAAAATTGGGAAATTGTTACGGTCTGTAGAAAACGTGTTCAATGATATGACTAAACATTATCTGATTAATATTTATGATGCTCATTTTGGTCCGTTTTCGACTTTATTTGCTTTTGACAAAAGCCAAAAGTCTAAGTAAAATATCCAAAAATTTATGTGTTACTCAGTTCACTGTTCAGTAATTAAGCGTATTATTCTGAAACTACGTACACAAGAAAACAGGGTGCCTCAAACATTCTCATAAAAACAAATATTCCAGGTTTACGTTAAACATATTTCATGCCACTGTTACGTAATGAAACACTCTCTTGAAACTTTGTATATATATATATATATATATATATATATATATATATATATATATATATATATATATATATATATATATATATATATATATCAGACTATCTTAAAATTATTGTTTATTAAGACAAATGCATACTGTTTGTGCATGCTTTTCTTTTAAAGGAAACGGGAGGCTTTAATCAACAAGAAGTTAGTTTGAAAATGTATCAATAAATAAGCTCACATTTCGTTACTTGGCTCACTACAATCAAATCATTGTCGGAGGAATAAGGATATTCTGGGAATAACTTTGTTTTTAATAATATACTCCTGAACCAGACATGGAATTTATAAACATGGACAAACAAAATAATTTGGAAAAGTGAAAAGAAAGAAGATGGATCAACTTGGTTATGATCCCTTAACCGGGACTGTGCTCATACCCACTCCAGAACACATACATTATTGGCTGCACCTATTTACAATGGTCAGGCATTTGTCTCTACAACACAACACACAACATAGTTTTTACAATACAATTCAAAACATAACACAGCGTACACATAACTTACACCCAAAAAATGTTAACACAACAGAGAAAAAAAATATAGTAACCAAACTTTTTCTTGCCCTTGAAACTTTTACAATGAGAGTCTAATTATAACTATTAGATGTATTTGTCTCCGACAGTCTCAAATGGGCCCTCGAACAGAAGAAAACATTTAGCCTTTAAAACTGTTCAGAACTCGCATACAATTGTACGTATTGGTTGCCCTGTGGCCTAAGTTATCATGTATAAAAATAACTTGTTTTGCCAAAATTACTATAAATCATTTGACGTTGGAGGAGATTAAACACTTATTCGCACTTTTACCACATTTATGGAAAAATTATAAAGCCAAGATTGCAAAAATATATCAACGCACATAATTTACCAAGCACGACATCTAACGAGCAAAATGCGCAATTGCCGAGGAAAACACCCTGTTGCCCAAAGTTGTTTTGTTAACCGCCGCGCTTTATATCAACGATCCTTACCCTATTGGGTTACCTTGATTCTGTTGCAAGCTTAGGAGAGACCCGACCTGTGGATACATATGACTGTACTTTCCCTAAAATTTGAAAAAGAGTAGGAAGAATAAACATGTTTAAGCAGATACAGAGGGTGTCCATTCCTCGCTTTGGGTGGCTTGGATTGACCAGCTAGGATCCCGGTGGCTTGTGCGACTACACCTCACTGAATCCCTGTCACCGATCAAAAATACAGACAGCCCCAAGATTTATACATTTCCCTGCAATACACCCACCTAAATGCCAATGGTAGTGTGTACAATGCATATTATGTTGTTATATGCGGTTACAAACCATACCGGTCCTAAGAAAGCGTCGTTTAATGAATTTTTGCTTTAGATATTTCAAACGAAGAGTCCATGTGGGTCGGAGGAAATAATCGACTGTCATAACGATTTTGTTTGCCTTTGTCAATCAACCACTACAAAAAATGATGGGGTCATATAATCACTTTTACTGAAGGTTTGGACCACTGCTTAGGTTAGGTTGATATAGTATTGATTTTTTTTTCGTCTGGCACTTGTATGGTTTATTTTATTGACGAATGCGTATATCAGTTAACCAACTTGAGATTTTATTTTGAAAAGAAATATATTTAGATATACGTTTAAACTGTTTCTGTTACATGAATTTCATGAAAAAACCGTTTTGTATATGAAATAAAATAGGTCAACGTCGACTGTTAAAACATTAAGAAAAACAAGGATTGATGGTGTTTATCATTGTTTTTTGTTAATTATGCCTTTCAATCCACTAAAAGAGGTGTCACAACTTCCCCATTCAATATTCTTTGAGATACTAATGTTGAAGTGGCTGAAAAAAGCAAAAGCGCCATTTTCTGTTGACATTCGTCTCTAGATCAAACAGATGTTTAATACAGGCTTGACATTAAGTTACACTTCCAATGGTCAAATATCACAAAACGGAATTGAAATATTTTAACTATTGAAACAAACATTTTTGATTTTTTTATACCTCACTCCCCCGCCTGAAACAAATAAAATGAAATAAAAATTCTTTGTAACAAAACATGTATTTTTACCAAGCCCTATATTGTTATCATTGAGGTTCACAAGATATGATTTAGGTTTGGAGCTTATTTAAGGAACGTTGACCCAGTAGCTGAAATTTAAAAATATTTTATAATAGAAAAAAAGTTATAATTTCTTTCATGTTTTTTTTTTTCTTAACAATTGGAAATTTAAGAACTGTGTGATAGATATATAAAATAATTTGGTGCCTGGACCCCCTCCCTCCCAAATGCACATATGGCCAAGTATATATTGCAAATTCAGACATCCGGGAGTCCTCAGCTTCATGAGCTCCATCAAACTTTGTTCGGAATCCAAGCCAAAACTGTGAATAGAGTGCATTAAAAACCTGCGGAATAACTGTGAACATGCTTTGGATTTATATGTGAAGCACCTGCCCAAACATGTTTGATTAAAGTGATCTTTTGGAGTAATGTTTAAAAAGTCCGGTTTACCCCCCCCCCCCAAAAAAAAATAAAATAAAAAACAAACAAAACAAAACAAAACAAAAACAAAACAAAAAAACAAAACAAAAAAAAAACAAAAAAAAAGCACACACACACAAAAAACCCCCCAAAAATAAACAAGCAAAAAATAAATAAATAAAATAAAATAAAATAAAAATATACTTGCTAAGGATCTACAGCTATGGTAACCACTGGCGATGTCCTATGACTAATGTTGAACCCTACACAACTCCTGGTAGCCATGTATTCTAGGAAGTAGAAAGATGTTATTGCCACGAAAGCGGTGATTTTGGAGTGGAGAAGCGTAATCACATTCCTTTCTTTTCCTTTATTTTTTCTATACTTTGGGCTATTTAGGTTAATCTGAAAAAAGAAACTTGTTTCTTTGCTACCTCCTTTTTCTCTGTTAAGAATTTACTATTTTATGTTTTTCATAAAACTGACTTGTTTTCGTCCATCACAAACCAACATTAAAATTTACATGAATAAAAAAAAAAAAACTTCGCGATTTATGGAAGAGATAAATCTTCGGCTACTGTACCCATTTCAAGCATTTTATTTTCAGTGTAAGGAGCAACGATTTTTTATTCGCTGCAGAGGAAAGTAAACGGACACAAGTTGATTTTACAGGAAATTTGATTTGTGGTCATGCTCAGTGTCTCTAACACGCATTTTATCCGTGAACACACAATCCTATGCTATGAAGTGTGTATCTTAATGGCGAACTTCCAAAAAGACTTCAACGTGACAAAGGGAATGGACACAAAAAACAGCTGGTGTATAGGTGCATTTGATTGTTTGGAAGGGTCGACGAGGTGAGAAACAGGTAGCTATGGGCGCATCAGCTAAAGCCATGAGAGACAATAGGTCTCGATCTTATGCTGATGAATTACTCGATTGTCCTCGTTTACAAAAGTGTGTTGCCATTGATTTATGCGGGCACTGTCAGTAGCACCCTGTTGCCTTGCTATTTATATCGACGCGTCTCAGTCAGATACCTTTCCTCCTGAAGGAAATTTGCCTAAATCACATCCTTTAGCTTTTGTGCTCTTCTGAGCGTGATTAACTTATCAAGTTGTGAGCGTTTCTTCATATCCTTGGCGCTTATCGATGCAAGGCAACGTAACCTGTTTTGGTGGTCATAGGGGGAGTTACTTGCCAGTAAACTGAGATAATTCGTTGAGCTGAATGGAGCAACATACAAATCTTATGGCGCGTTTGAGTGTATCTTATAAGTATTGATCTAAGTTCAGGGCATTCAAATAGATATTTATAACATTGGAAAACATTTTTACCGAATAAACATACTTCGAGGGAACGGTTGCAAGTTGCAAGCAATGTAAATTACCTTTATCACGTCACCGTAACTTTTCTGGGGGTAGGGGTTGGGATGGGGGATATGGACGACCGTGTTTGCTACCTATAGTGGGCTGTATGCTTGTATGTTTGTTGTAGCGTCCAAAAGTATCATTCATTTCTCAAAGTGTCCCTATTTTTGTACAAAGTCTGAATTATCGATCCCATGCATTGCCAAGTACAGTCTGGACAAGCTTGAACATTAACTGTTTCGGTTATAAAATGGAGACTGAGCGCAGCTTACCTTTTTTTCATTTGACAATACAGACAGCCTGTTACCTGAATGGAATATCTTAATACCGGGAATTTGGGGACAAACATTCATTGTAATAATTGGGAGTCGGGGAACATTTGATGTGACTGTCACTAAGAAAGTAAATACATATACAAAAGTATCATAAAAAACCGTACAAATTCTGTGTTAATTCTATGCAATGTCTCTTTCCAAAACAATTTTCGTTGCGTCTCCGATACAAAATAGTTATTTTCTTCTCTGCTATATATGTTTTGTAATAAATATGTTCACAGAGAACATTCTATGAGGGAGTTATTGCATGTCCATCCTCGTTAAGCAACAAACAAACAACGACTGTATTCTTCAACTCGTCTTTTTGTTCCAGGCCAGCCCGCTGGGCAGGTATGTAACAGGGGCGCAACATCCTCTAATAATGTTGTTTTTCGTATGTCAAGTTCCTCTACGAGTAAGTGCAGTTTTTGTAGTTTGATCATCAGGAGATCCAGGAGCTGTTCCTGAGGGAAATGGTTAATATTTAGATCTTGAACAGTGAATTTTAGTCAATTCATACATTAATGCAGCTAATGGAGATTTTCAACGATGTATATTTGCAGGCTCAGAAAGAGTGTGAGTAAAGATGTACAATGAAGAGCAGCAATGCCTTTCGGATTTGCTAGGTACTTTTTTGGTAATATGAGTTACAGTTGTGGTCGTTTTTAGACCTAGTAATGCTTATGAAGTATGATTTGTTTATAAGGTTTTTAATTTGATATTTTGAGGATTTGATAATTTGGTGGCCACTTTATGCACAAAGCGACATGATACGTAAATGGCGATGACATATTATATTTAGAAATATGAATGTGGTGATGATAGATTTATTGAAAAAATCTACTCATTTACAGTGGAGCACACGCAAGTAAGGCAGGATCTTCCATGCGTCAACATTATAGCACCAGCAGGCGTATACCCTCCCCCCCCCCTCAAAAAAAAAAAACCAAAAACAAAAAAACCTCCACTTGAAAACAATCCACAAATCGCCCAGTCAGATGACCAGGAGGTCCCACTGGCATGTACCCGCTACTTTTCCATGCTCGTAATAAAAACGATTTTCGCGTATGGTCAAATGATTCCCCAATTCTTCTATTGTCACTGTATCAGTCATTTACACAATTTCCCAATAAAGAAAGCAGGCACCCTTACAACTCTGCTGACCATAGGTGGCACAGCTTATGCGATCACGCATGTCTGCCCGTCCGTAAGCGTTTACTTGTGACCTCGATACAGTCCGCATTTTTTTAAGATATACCCCTATCACACTCAGAACCAATCAAGTGTATGGAAATCGGAGTTTAGTGTGATATTGGTGGCGCCACCTGCAGTATTATGTAATATATGAGCCGAAATATGAAAATATTGAGCAAAACAAAAACAGTATTAGGAAAGATATGGACCAAAAGGTGTTGAAATACATTAGAATCAATATGTTAAGAAAAACTAATTTACTGCAGATGTGTGTCATATGTAGAGTTGCATGTTGCATAATATGGATTACCTTGATGTATTTTCTAAAGATGACAGAGGGAATACCTTTTTGTTTGTCATGGTGATCACATATCAGCTGTTGAACATTTACCAATATACCATTACATAACCATTGTACAGGCAAAAATCTATGATGTGTGGAGTCATGGTGGCGCCACAGGTGGTATTCATTGGAAACAAGCATTACAGGCGTGGGAAATACATTAAACTTATTGTTTTGATTATAAATTGAAATGCAAATTTTAAATTTAAACCAATTTTGTGTTGGGCTAATGTCAAAATTTAGCAAATTTTGAATGCCTTTTGATAAGAGGAAGAAGAATAGCAAATGTTCCACAAATCTGCATCGTGTATAGGAGTTAGATATTGCATAATATGAGTGATCTTGAACTGCCTTCTCAAAGTCACAGAGGAATACGTTTCAGGAAATCATTTTACTTCTTATGGTTGGGAAGTTTTGCGCATGTATCAATATACCAGTACAGGTAAACTATAGAGGCAAAAGTCTACGATGAATGGAGGCATGGTGGCGCCGCTGGTGGTAATAAGTGAAACTAGGTATTAAAAGTACATTAACTTCATCATTCTCATAAATTGAGATGGAACGTCAAATTTTGCAAGAAATTGATCTCGACTTATCATCAAATTTTATACAATTTTCGGTCACCTTGATCTATATTGCAAGGATTTTATTGACGTATTAAAGAACACTTAAATTAACTTGTTGAGAAATAGGAAGGATAACATACCACAAATGTGTATCATGCATAGATGTTTGGCATTCCATAAAATGGGTAGCCTGGACCTACTATCTCAAACTTATGGAGAAAATTCATGTAGGAAATGATTTTAATGTGCTGCCATGACAAAATAAATTGAGCTGGAACTGCAAAACTTACACCAAGAATGCATTTAACCTTTGGCCAATCTTTTGAATATGTTAAATGAATTTGACTTTTAAGGCCATCAAGGACTTCGGAAAAGGAGACTTAATTCAATATATTGACAAAAAATAAGCGAATGATACCCAATTCACAACATGTGTGTTCATAAGGAAGCTTGATGTTGCAGCAAATGGACGAACTTGACCTATTCCATGCATGCATGCATGCATAAATAAATAAATGAATAAATAAATAAATAAATAAATGAATAAATAAATAAATAAATAAATAAATAAATAAATAAATAAATAGATAGATACATAAATAAATAAATAAATAAATAAATAAATAAATACATACATAAATAAATAGATAGATAGATAGATAGATAGATAGATAGATAGATAGATAGATAGATAGATAGATAGATAGATAGATAGATAGATAGATAGATAGATAGATAGATAGATAGATAAATAAATAAATAAATAAAGCTTTATCATGACCACATTTCTTAGAGTGTTTGGGAAATCTCACCCAAATTACTATAAAAAGTCAAATCAACCATATGAATGGAGTGAATGGAATGTGAATAACAGAGAGCAGGACGGATGTTTAGCCAGACATCTAGGGGATCACCATAAGGAGAGTGTCAGAGTAGTTCAGATCTATATTTTTTCATCATTGTACACTAGGATCAACTGACGTAAAGAATGTGCTAATTTTAGAGGTAGATAAGGCATCAAGGGGGTACATGTTAATACATCAAAATCTGGTGTAATTCCCATCTTCCTTTACTGAAATTCCAAGTAAAAAGACTAAGCTAAAAGTCGGAATTATGATGCTGATGCGTGGGGCTTATGTTGTCGAATGCGGAACAACTACCAGGAACAACTTAAACATGCTGAACGAGAGTAATATTGTAAACTCCGCGCCAACTTTATCAATCCCGCTTGCAGCAGTGAATGATGGTGGCGAACTGCTAAGTTTTTTCTCAATAAGAATCGTCCATAATATTTTCCTTCCATCTTATACTCCTTCTTTTGCGGCAATATGCTATTGACACTTCTTCAGCTGCTTTAGTAGCCTTAACTGTTTCCCGCAACTTTATGCTCGACACTTTAAGTGTAACTGAAGCTGAAGTTCTGAAGACACTCCAGAGTTGCATCAAAGGCATCAAGGCCAGATGGCATAAGCGCCAAGCTTCTGAAGGAAGCTGCTCCTGTCGTTGCACCACAACTAACAAAATAATTGAACTCTTCCTTCATACGAAAGGAATTCCCGGCTATTTGGAAATGAGCAAATGTTTTTTCCCTTCATAAAAAGGCTCTGAAAATGAGTGTATAAACTACCGGCCTGCCTCAAATCTTAGTTCATCCATTTATTTTTTTTTTCATTCGTTATATCCCAGTCATATCTGCTCACCAACCTGGCTTTATACCCGGTGACTCAACCTTTAAGAAACTCGCACTGTTACATCACCACTTATGTCTTGCTGTTAATCACGATAAGGGAATTGGTGTTGTATTTTTTGTATGTTAGCTATGCGCGTTTGATAATATTTGGTATCCTAGTTTTCTGCATAAATCACGACGAAGTGGCATATCAGGGAAATATATATGCCTGTTTTCTCAATTATCCTAGTAACCGTTGTCAACGAGTTGCCAAAAAGGGTATTCTTCTACTTGGGGTAAGATTCGGATAGGTGTACGGCAAGGAAGTGTGCTGGGGCCCTTTATGTTTTTAATATTTATCACAGATATTTTCGATCTTGTTAAATGTAACATTAAATTTTTTGCAGATGATACTTGTTTGTATTTAGTATTGAAAACCCAGTCAAAGCGACAGAAACAGTAAAATAGGATATTTTCTATAGTAACCAATGGTCTAAGGACTGGCTCGTCACACTTAATGCCTCCAAAACTGATTCTATGTTGATTTCTCGCAAAATAAAGTCTCCAAATCCTCCTCCAATTCATTTTCAAAGTCAGGTCTTGCAAGATATGAAGCGCCACCAACACCTTTGTGTGACTTGACACTCTAATCTAGGATGGACTGATCATATTACTGATATTTCTAATAAAGCTCTGAAACAGGATGATGTCATGAAGTGACTGAAGTTTACTTTACATAGAAATACCTAGCAAACTATTTATTTTCCATTTGTGAGACCAATCCTTGAATATGCTCGTCCAGTTTGATGTGGTTTCAGAGTAACATATGAAACAAAATAGAAAAGTGTCCTATTGGAAGCAGCCCGTATTGTTACTGGTGCAATGCAAGGTTATGGCAATGCAAATTATACGAGGAAACAGCATGTCATAATTTAGCCAGGCGGCGAGGAATGTTCAAAATAACAAGAATGTATCAATTTGTGAATAAGCTCACTTCAGATCAGTTGTACGCTATGATGCCCTGTCCCTGCCTTCAACAGACCTACTTATAATGATCGTCAAATATATATGACCTCCCACGTTACAAGGCTTGCACTGACCTGTATGACGAATCCTTTCCCTTCCACAGCCACACTGTGGAATGAAACCTTATGATATCCGAAATTCTGTTGCAATTTCAGTATTATATCCTAGATATATCAGTTTATCCTTGTTAAACCACCCGCCAGTGTATAACTGAAGTGGAAACAATAAAGCTGGGGCATTATATAAAGTCCCAGTGATTGGAAAATAAACAGTTGCAGCTAGACCACCTGTACAAACCAAGGGAAATCCTAACACGGACCGCAACAATGGACATCCTGCACCAGAACTGTAAAACGAACTACATGATGACACTAACTCCTCACTTCGAAAGTCTACAAACAATTAAGCTCTATTTCACTGCCAACCTTGAGTCAATGTCTCAGCGTAATATGTCAGGTTTGTGACAGTTGAGAAAATACTGTCAATTTTGAGTATTTTTTTAATATTGGGATAATGTGCATTTAGGCATGTCAGAAAAGAATGAAAGTCATTAGCATTTATTCCAAAAACATGTTATCAAAACAGTTTTTCTTAACACGATTTTAAGTACAATTAGCCAAACATGAAACTGTCGTAGGCTGCTGCTTGCTACCGATAGCTCCCGGGGGTTTAACCTGACAGAAAACATGTAAGCCTAAAATGTCAGAAAATAAATATTAAAACAGAATGATGCCAATATATAAAGTTAAGTAGCAAAACAGACAAGTCTAAAAACTGTAAAATATTGTAGCCAAACTTTCTAATAATCTTTGGATATTAACAGCAAATTATAGGGCAAGTCAGAAAAGAATGAAAGTCATTTGTATTGAAGTCAAGAGAATGCAATGAAAATATAATATTTCTTGACCAGATATCAAGTACAATTAGGAAAGCTTGTAACTGGTGTAGGCCGCTAATTGCTACCGATAGCCCCTGGGGGGTTTAATCAGAAAACAAGCTAGTCTAAAATGTCTGAAAGGTGAACACTAAAACAGAATGATGCCAAAAGATAAAATTAAGTACCAAAACAGGCATGTCTAAAATCTAAAAAAATTATTGAAACCAAACATTCTAACCACCTCTTGGTTCAAGTTTATTGTATATAAATGTTGTTTTAGATGCAAAGTCCTGAAATTTCGAACAAATACGACCAAATCTCAAAATCTGTGACAAAAACGTATTGTATCCAATAGTTTTCGAAATATTACTGTCCGATAAAGGATAATTGACTACTTCAAAGTTAAACTCATCGATTTTGTGATAAACTTCAATAGAAGACCTGTCATTAGTGACCTGAATATCCAAGTCGAAAAACACATCTCTGAAACCATCTGAATTGTTACCCTCCAAAGGGATATCTTTTGAGTAATTTTTGTTTAGCAAATTCACTGTAATTTTGTACATTTACACAAGCAATGTCATCAATATAGTTTACGTTGTTTGATAATTTTGTAGCCGCTTGAAAGTCTTTTTTCATCAATTTATTCATGTACTTAAATTCAAGCCAGGTTATATATAAATCTGCTAGTAAAGGGGCGCAGTTGCTACCCATTGGAATGCCGTTAATTTGGTGAAAAACCAATGGTTGGCATTGGATAAAAGTATTGTTGAGACGAAATTTTATAGCATCTATCAAAGTTTCAAAGGTGTAAGATTTAACGTTACTTTTCGAATATTTATTGTGTGACCAATATGTTTTCTTTGTATATGTATTGATATTTATGTATGGTTTACCATTATGTTTAAACATTTTGCTAATTAATTCTGTAAGGGAACTTTTGACTTCATCTATGATTAGATTTGTGTACACTGTAGAAAAATCAGAATACTTGTTATATTTTGCTTTCACATCCTTGATTTCAGATACAAACTCGCGTGAATTGCTAATTCTGCAAAAACAATTTCTTTCACAGTTTCTAGAAATTGCATTACAATATTTACGAAAATGATTTTCTAATTGCAGTCAAACACATTGTTACTTCTGTTGATAATTGTTTTGTTGTACATTTTGAAGCACCGACCGCGAATCTAGATTTTAAAGGGTTTTTATGGAATTTTGGGTATCCATACAAAAGTGGAATAGAGGAGTCCTCTTCAGAAATTTTGATATTAAAATTCATTTTCATTTCATATTTCTGCGTTTCTATCAAATTATCGATGAATTGTTTGTGAATTTATGTAAGTCGTTTCCTCTTATGTCTGAAATATTGTTAATACCAAGTTCATTTTTTAAAACATCCAGATAATATTTTTCCCAGATGATCCCAAAATTTTTACTTGCCTTATCTGTGTTAGTGACTACAAATATTTCTTGTAGTTCTTTGACTGCTTTTGACACTTTAGGCTGTTTTAGATTAGCCGTATTGAAATTCTTAATGTGGGATTTGTAAAGATAAATTATATTTCTAAAGACTCTTTTCACGTTTGATAACCATCCTTCAAATTTCTGAAATACTGTTTTTTCTTTTTTTGCTTTATGTATGTTTATGTGCGTCCCGTACCGTCCTGCGCTCCTCGTCCTTTTATTCGCGAGAACAACTTTTATAGAGCTAAGCCATTTTCCAATTGACCATAAATCAACTGTTGGCGACGATTTGTATTTGTTTTTTAATTATATAAAAAAAAAATGTTTAAATCAAATTCCTGATAGAACTGTGTTTTACAACAATCTAAGATTACTTTGTGGATAATTTACCACACACAGTGATGGTGAATTGTTTGGCATTTGAGCAAGGGGTAAAGCAAAGATCAGTGCCGTCTCAGCCGGAACTAGATTTGTTTGTCGCCAAACAATTTTGAAGTTTTCATTTTATGCAGATATCATTCGTGACCGGGGTCTCGTGTACTGTAACTGTATATCCCAAGAAGCGAAGACAGCATCGATTGCTGCATTACTAAGTATTTCCTCATTTTACTGGTATACTACTTAACACGATTGCAGCCATATCTGGAAACTAAGTCTTTGGAGGTGTGCACAGCAAGTGTATTTTTAGCAAGTGGGATCACATTTCGTATTTTACTACAGTTTTAAGGCCCTCTGACGTAACAGAGGTCATGCATTAATCGCCAGTGTACATAGCATTCAGTCTGTTGACACACTTACTCAATGGAAGAGTCAAGAATTCTGGTATATTGTAATAACTATCGAAAATTGTAACACCCATCCAATCCAAAGTTGTACATTTTTAGTTCGTAAAATGATAGGCCCGTACCATAGTTAGATCTTGAAAAACGCCAATGTACTGCATTATGTGTAATTCAAATATCAATCCATCTAATCGAACTAAGCCATCAGAAAACCGTTTTAGTATTGATTATGAATTACTTATTGACAATCAAATTCGCAGCAATAGGCAAGTTGACAATATAATTTTATCGACTAGTCGTGTAAGAGCTTAGAACAAAAAAATTGCTATCGAAAAATAAGCCTAAGTATAGTTGATGACGTAATGAGCACTATGTAAATGATCATGCAATTTCTAAGCAAATGATAGATCACACCGCCGTTTTACAGGTAGAGACAGGCTGTATCTCTTTGAAACGGTTTCATAAAACGGCATCGACTGGCTTCCCCTGAACATCCAGTTATTAAAGAAATTTATACCGTCGTCAAACATACATTGCTTTGGTAGAAAATATTAAGGATTGCTATCGGCGAAATACATAATGTACGGTCATTGATACCTGCTCAGAGGAGCTTGTTCAGTGGCGTTTCCAATATCAAGTGACTCTCACCACCCGATATTGTCGTGTCACGGAAGCATTCCCCTCTCTTTGTGTTCTCCTGTATATTGAATCTCATACTTGGAAATTTGCGTTCAGTCATTGACTTCCAATGATGTATAAAGCTTCGCTGGCACTGACAAAAGGACCTTTTTAATTTTACTGTGAATCGCTTATTCAAGATTGGTGAAATTATTATATTCTTTTGTATTATGGACGAAATAAGCAAAAAAGGACGTACATAATGCAGACTATGTTTATTACAAGTCCTTCCTATTTTAGACCATGCTAGTATTATCAGATATGACTATATTATTGTATAGCTATCATGGTAGTTTTTAAATGTCGAAGGTTAATTATCGGATGATAGCAAAGAAACCACATTTAGATTAAATAACAGGATACGAAATTGTTAGAGGTCTGCGCTCTCCTTTTCCGTTCTAGCCAAGCATTGTAGTACAGAGCTGATAAAAATACTTGGATCTACATATAATGGTTACTCATATTGAATAGAAAATAAATATTGTAGCCAGAGAATATACGCTGCTGATGCCTTATATCCTATAGGGTAAAAGCATACATACAATTTTAGATTGTAATTGGGACAAGAAACATCTAGTCTGCAAAGTTAGATCTAATGAGCAACGTGTCTGCTTTTTTCGCTCGATTTTTCTAGAAACAAAAGATGTCATAAAATCAAATTAATTGCAAGGAGAAAAAACCAGTTATTTCTGATTTATTTTCTGATATTTTCCAAATTGTTACCAAGGGATAATGAATGAGTCAATGTGCTTGAATGAGGAACCATGTGTACTTCCTATCACTGTAACAGACCGGTTTGATCAGTTCTCTGGGTTCCCGGTGGTGCTTTGATAAGCACTGAATTTATCTTTGTACATGCTTCCAAGAGAAATAGAAATTCCTTACCGGGTATAGGCAGTACTACTGCCAAGCATATATTACATGATGAAAATGAGAACTTCTGTTCATATTTGTTTAAGGTATTCTCTGTCATGCTGTCTAACACAACTGTTGCTCATATATTCAATGTTGGCATCACGTCACAGTTCTTAAAAAATCTACACTGAGTTTGCATTTGTTCGATGGTTTCAGACAAAAAACTTTATCTTGTACATTTGAAAAAAAGGATATATTTATAGCACCAGCTGACAATGCATGTGGTAGCCAGTGTTGGTTCAAGGGAAAGTATATGTAGAAATACCGCGATGGCATATGACCTAGTTCATGATTTGAGTGCATATTACAGAAGTCAATTTTCCTCTTTACACAAGTCCACGTTAGACGCTGAAAAGAAATTTCATGAAATGGGACACGCAGGTTTAAAGTACAAACTTACCGATAAATTTCCTGCTGTGAACTGGTTATTTTATGTGCCTGGCACAATAGTTTGCTGGCCAGTTTGAAAAAGAAACGCCCTTACTTTACATTATTGTCTTTACGCAGAGGGACTAGGCAAGGCGGTGTGATTGTTAGGTTAAATGTGTTAATCTTAGTTATACAGCAAGTGCATGTTACGTATATTCCCGGCATTATTTCCAGAGCTCATGAGCGATATTCTTTTTGCATTATCATGTAAATTAGGGGTATAGAACCACCGGTACGCCTGTGCTCCACGTTGCCTTTAGTAGTCTTTTGAAAATTAAATTTCATTGCCTATGTTGATGATGTAACATTATTTTGTAGCACAGCATCAAGTTAGAACATTTTTGAACAGCTTTTGCAATGCACATGCTGACAAATGGAGTTCTTATTTCAGTGTTTCAAGGTGTAAATGTATGACTTACGGAAAACATTACTTTCCAAGCTGTCCTATATTTATACTTAAGACAAACAACTTTGACCAATCAAGACAAGTTAGATTTACTTTGCACTATATTTTCTCTCTTTAGCCGTACATGAAGATACCTGTACTTAAATATAGACATCCGCTTTACAGCCTCAAAGATGATGGTATGAAATATCTTCGTTTGTCCATTTTTTATGGAAATTTGCGTTGCCACCATCTTATATGGATTTGATCCATTATCCGTAAAAGATTAAAAAAAACATTTAAAAACCTAAATTCAATGGGGTGGAGGTTTACTAAAACAGTGCCTGGGTCTTGGTAAAGGGTCTCGACACTCTTAAGTATTGCGGACATTACATATTAAGCCCATTATTTAGATATTTAGGGAGATGCTTCATTATATTCTTTTATTTTCACTGCTAACAGTCCTGCTCCTCATGAGCTTTCCATTCATTTACTTTCCAGAAATATATGGACAGATACTTGAGTTCTTAAAACTGGACTGGATCAAGTGCTATCATGCATAGTATTCCCTATGGATGTAATTATCGATTTTCATCAAGATTATATAACGACTTGTGGTAATAAAAAATTACAGACAATCATGCATGAAAAATCACTATATTCAAATGTCTTCCTTACACCAGATACGCATACATTCATATGATGTTCATCTGAGGATATGATGACATACGCAGAACTCGATGTTTCCAGTTGGGTGGGCTTTGACCAGTACTCGATCACTTCAATTTACGGCAACGGATATGGGATATCTACCTAAGAAAGCAAGGGATGCCAGATTAGGAGATTTATCTAAGACACCTTAAACAAATTTGCAGTTATCATGTTGGGCCGTTTCGATGGAGTCCGTTTTAATACATTCTATGTGTAGAGGATTCACAGAAGTTATTGTTGAGTTAAATTTTACTTTGGAATGGTAGAGTTTCAGCTCCAGATAAGTGTAAGGACACAGTCGAAGCTTCATGATGTGTACACCACAGTTACCAAGAAAATAGATTGTTTACCCCCATTTTGTCTTTTCCCTACCCAAGTCCAACATTCATCATTCACTCGGCCAGCGTGTTTGTCACTTTCTCTTGATATCTGAATTACTAGAACGGTTGCCTGTGCCCACGTTTCTTTGCTTCATGGTACAAAATAGATGCACCTCTGTCAGCCAATTTTTATAATAAATGTGTCAATTTAATATAAAGCATTTTCTCATAATTCACATAATTCCCACATTTTTGTTCCATTTTCCAAAAGAAGAGTTAATTGATAAATCAAATCAGAGCCCTTAATCTATTGACTAAAGTGCTATATCATTGATAAAATAATTGCAATTAGGTTGAATTACTGGGTTTTGTTTGAAGTCAAGGTCAAGTCAGACCCCTGCAGCCAAAACTTGCAAGGAGATATGGGATTGAAAACCACCCTGCGAAATGGCTCTAAAGCTGGTTATCTTTAGAAAAAGTGTACGCAGCATGTGTATTTGTTAGGTATCAGCTGTACACAGCACTGTGATATCCCCGTTTTATTTAACCTGCATTGGGCTACAATATCTCGCGCGGAATAGTGTCAAAAGGTCGTTAAGAGTCAATGAATGTACGAAACTCGTTCATTTTATGGCAAAGCGGTCATCCACAGTACTTCTAACAAGAATAACATCCTTTTAAGATAATGCACGGTATCTTGTTTTGAATGACAATTTCTAAAAAAAAGGGTTTATTGCCTGACCCGTTAGGAGCAAACATTCTATGACACCTTATCACAAAGTTGATTAATCAATTTTTACGTACAGTGTAGATCATATGTCCTATGGCAATCAAACATTTAAGATAACGTCAGTTAGGTTCTTAGCTCATCCAGGAACGATATTAGCACAGATCTATCGCTGAGGGTTATGAATATATTATCAGCCATTTTTTATATGATTTAGTGTGATTAAATTTAGCTTGATTTGATTTATTTCATTTCACTTTATCTATCTATATATCTATCTATCTATCTATCTATCTATCTATCTATCTATCTATCTATCTGTCTGTCTGTCTGTCTGTCTGTCTGTCTGTCTGTCTGTCTGTCTGTCTGTCTGTCTGTCTGTCTGTCTGTCTGTCTGTCTGTCTGTCTGTCTGTCTGTCTGTCCGTCCGTCCATCCATCCATCCATTTATCCATCTATCTATTTATTTTTGTCCATATATCTGTCTGTCTATTCATTTATTTAGTTTGATGGAAAGGGGTGCGGATCGCACTGCCAAACACTTTTTAGGGCATTCAAAAGGAAAACAAAAAAATGACACAATTATCTTTATTTACGAGGGACATTTGCTACCTTGAAGCATAAAAATCTATATAAAAAAAAAAAAAAAATATGGGCGCCAGCCTTTAAAAACCATAGACCAGGTAAGCACAGAGTGGGGTTAACTTGCTTTGTTCCCTACGTAGGGCCCCGGAGCTCATTGACGTTTTGACGCCCTATCGTATTAACAACACCAAAAATAACGTGTTTCAGTTTTGCCATATTATACCAACTATATGCAGAAACGGTGGTCCACATTGTTGATATTTATCCAATTGCCTGGTCCTTTAACGACAGAGGCCCTGTTGCTAAAAATCTTACGATAGAACAATACCGTCCCATACACATATGCATATCATTTGCAAGGTGCCCAACTTCCACCATAGACGAGAAACAACAGAATTCATAGCAAAAGATCAGAAATGTACAAACAAAATATCTTCATTAAGATGCGTCTGTCAGGTTTATGAAAATTAAGAAATGGGTTAGTGAGAAATAATGTGTCTTCACACATTTTCTTCCGCAATGTATTCCTACGTCCAACATCTGTGTCCCTTTTTGGGGCCTTTCATTACGGTGGCTTAGCTGAGCGCTGTTTGACAAAAGAATGGCTTTTAAAATCACCCCCAAAAGATGTTAACATTCCTAACTAGTGACAAAGTGATATATACATCACACTAAAAAGAAAACAGAGAACATCTCAGCCATTTAAGTGACACTGTGCGCATAATGGTTGCTTAACCTAAATAATAATGGGAGGAATGTACATATATGCCCACTTGTGTGTAACAGATGGAACAAAGATGATTCTTTTTGTGGTAGTTTAGCGTGTTGTCTAAATAGGCATCTCCGATTCTTTGTTTAGGGTTTAATTCTCCCGCAACGAGTTAAAAAAAGCCATAGAAAGTACTTGACTTTGAAGTGTCTTCAAAGGTAGGGTCTGTCATTGCGCAAAAGTGTAGACATTAACCATACTTGAGCACAGAAAATACACATTAAGATGCCTCACTTTGTGTTAAATACTTCCGCCTTACTTGCAGAGCTCATACCGGTTTTTTCTTAAGCTACTCTTCGAACTAATTAAAGGAACAATAAATAAGGAATGTGCTATAAAGACTTAAAACAATAATGATCTAGCTATATCTGAAGCATCCATTGTAGGTAATTAGCACTCTTACTTTTATGAAAGTATGGTTAGTGTTTTCTCATTCCTTTACTTTTCTGCAAAAAGCGCAGATTATCCTTTGTCTGCATATGGCGTTGATTCACCCACAAATGTCGTAAATATCACATACAAATAACAGAAAATACTTATGTTACGGCTACTTAAAAAAACATTTTTAACTATGAATATTTGCTTCTAGGCCTGGAACAACAGTTTTAGAACAGCATATTTCCGAGATTTTTTTTATTAGCTTCGAGATAGCTAATCGATTAGAGGACTATACATTCAGGTTCTCAGGGGTATACATTACGGGTATGCGTAAGCAATTAATAGTCTACAGAGATCACAATCTAATCAGATGGTACGAGATCCTAGATCAAATAAATGATATGAGAAAGTAAATCAGCACAGTTTGGGCTCGTGCAAAAAGTTGAAATCTGAACTTCAATCCTAACTCACACAAAGCCATGTATATTTATACGGCAATCTTTATCATACATAAGGGTAATTTTAAGTTTACTTTTTAGATATTTAGAGGTATGAAGTGTGCGTGAAGCAGCCTAAATTGAAGACGATGGCATTTCTTGTTTCCGATGAGTCCTTTCAAATTCCTCCATTTACGTTAAAGAAATCAGCTTTGGTGCTAAACTGATCATATTTGAGGCACATTTTTTTATTGCCAGCAAAAGCTATAGACATTGGAGAAGTTGTTTGTCTATGCTTTATCCTGTTCCTTGTTTATATCATAATATTGTGCTATGTAGGAATGTAAGATTATAAATAGATAGGCCGGATTAAAATATAGAAATGTTCAAACAAAATTACAGAAACGGTGCACATAAGGAGGAAAGAAACACGAAAAAATCTCGCAGACCTTCGAATAAACTGATGTATACACCAACATCTGAGCATAAAAACTTACTATCTCTCCCTGGTTTCCGAATCCTTAAGATAAAAAAATCATTGGACAGCAAAATTAGAATTGGCGTCGCCTCGTGTGAAATTGACATCTATGGACTACGAGACTTTAATGTCCAATCTACTGCACCAACTGTCACCTGATCTATGGCTTTTACGTCTTAGGCGTATTCGCTGATCATACAGGCGTGCCATATGCCTCCAGCAGGTTTTTATCACAAAAAGCATCAAACGATATGTGTCAATAGATACATATTTCCTCTCAACATCTGACCACACAAGACACCTGATTTACCCTGTGCCCTGTGGAAAAAGAAATAAAAAGAAACGACCTGCAACCAGCTCTATTCTCTGAGGTCCCTCCTTTTACAGGGGTTTGTTTTAGAAGCTAAATTTTAAAGAGGTCATACGAAAACCAAAGGGAACATGTATTCTCTCATGTTGTTGATGCCTCTATTAAAAATAGCATTATTGAAAGTTAAATGTCTACTGCACTTAAAAGCATTGAAATATAACAAATATATCAATGGCCAATTGGCGAAATACTTTAATACATTTTTCGCTGCCTAACCTCTTACCCATTTATACGACACAAGGTATCGACACATCCATCGAAATACCTTACTGTTCCGAAAGTCTACCAAAAAAGGCATTCGTTACTATATCCCAACTTTACTGAATGAAACACCCCCAAAACATAAAAGACAAAATTTACAGCCATTCTTATTTTGGGTTCTCCAAATATACTAAAATGCACTTTATAAACCAATATTCTGAGATTTGTGCCAATGCAAAGTGCTACAGCTGTAATAATTAATAGACTTTATTAAATGTATATATATATATATATATATATATATATATATATATATATATATATATATATATATATATATATATATATATTATGGTAGAATGATTCATCCTTATGACAAGTTACGATAAACATATTATCAGTTTCGAAGTTTAACTACTTAAGCTAGTATGTACATCTGCAGATTTAATGTATCTTAGGTGGCCCCTGCTGTAGCCATGGTAGCGGATCTTACATCCTTAGCAGGGCCATCCCGACTGTTAATTTTCCCTGCAAGTACCCTCTTGATAAGCACCTGAGACATTCATAATATTCTAGTTATACTACCAACTGTGGTATGTATATACTACTGTCGAATAAACTTTTTCTGAGTCTGAGGCTCAGAGTCTAGAAGTCTGAGAGTGAATTCAAGTGACGCCCATTGATAAAAATGTTGACCTGGCATATGTTGTCACAGTACCTTATACTTCGAAAAATGTGCCACTTATCAAGAGAGAAGACATGTTTCTCGAAGTAGTCAAAAGAAGATATTTCATGCAAGTAAAAGAAGTTCAAGAATATCTACTCTTAAATAAAAAAATGTTTCGGCTTTGATCAGGGTCGACAGTTTTCTCAGGGAGCTTCAGGGAATTTGTGGTCAAAGCAGGCATAGGAAATATTTGGACTCATTCTATGACCAAGGAGTCTCATATTCTTTACTTTTTGCTACAATCCTGCATGAGTAGCTCACACTTGCAATTTATAGTATTTACAAGCACCGAAAATTTAGACGATAATGGAGTGGACGATATATATCAGAATTAGACCAACTCATATCTCCCTAGGAAGCACTGCGAGATCTTAATACTCACAACCAAATTCTATATTTTATCGATGATGAATTCAAGTCTAAATGAGTAGCAAATTGACTTTCTTTCTTGCATTCTTGCTGATGTATACCTGGACTGTTTGTCAAACCTTTCCGCTTCGCAGTCAAGTGGCGAAACCCAGTTCATTAACAGGCAGTAGACTATTTAGAAAAGATAGTTAATCAGTACAATGATAAACGTACCAAATTGACATGGTCTATTTATTCGTGATCTGCTCTGTTCCCGTGAGAATATTTGGTTATTGCTAAGTTTCAGGTGTATTTTATAAGTAAATTTGTCGGTGAAATAGAATACATGTTGAAGACTGGTGATTCCCAAAACATAATAACACTTGCCTGGCCAAAGTGGGCAGCAAAAAGCAGTTCTATATGGCGACATCTTTACCTTTTCAGCGCCATACTTTTATTTTTTCATAGTTTTTCAATACAATCCCCAAAACTCTTAGTGGCGTAAAAGACTCCGAAACAATTTTCTTTGGCATGCGGTACATAATAAGTCCGCTGAGAAAAAATCCATATAAGCCATTACCTCTGTTCCTGTATTGGGTTAAGCTTATGAAATAATGTTGGTGTAACTTGATATAATTCCTGTGCTCCATCATGGCTTCTTATGCTTTTATCCGTTGAACCCTTTACGCAGCATCTGAGCCAAACTATAATGAATTTAATGTTTGTTTAAGCATGCATAGTGCTTGGGTTTCGGAAGATGGCACCATAGTAAAGTTGAATATTTTCATATTAAAATAAAAGTTACTTAGTTTTATGCAAGCATATTTAAGGTATAGTTCCATGAGTAATTAAAATTGCGTCCAATAAGGAGAAGAATTTATAGTTTTATCTAAGTTCCGTAACCTGTATCACTCTAACACTGAAGCCTACTTGCAATTATTATTATTATTATTATTATTATTATTATTATTATTATTATTATTATTATTATTATAGTTCCAAGTGCAATGCATCTGTGACCATCATGTTATGTTAATCGTTTCATCATCAGCTAAAACCGTGACGTGGACAATAACAACGGCACTTTAATCTTTAGGCCCTCTCCTCGATGAGAATTTGTCTTAAGTTTATTTTATTGGGGTGATTCACTGCGTAATCTGGCTTCATATGAGCACGATATTATATCTTGTGAACAAACTTAAAAGCAAGCGATAAGTAGTTCTTCGAATCTCTCTGATTAGTATATGAAAAGCACGCTTCTTATTCTTAATGTAATAGTATTAAATCAGTTTGATATTGTGAAACAATTCCTATTAGCCCCTGTCCTGCTCAGCCTTCCAGTAGGAGTCCAACGTACAGAATACACTTTTGAATCTAGCAAAATACAAACATGATGAGTGTCTAGGAATCGTACTCACATAATGAACTTTCTTCCGAGTATCCTTCGTGCGCAATATGTCAAGTGTCATTACTAAATCGACTTATAGCACTAGTTCAAGTAAAGACATGGACATCACATACGGCTATACATATGGCGGGAAATGATATTCCGAGCATGCATCGCTATATCTTGAGATAAGATAAAAATAATAGGGATCAATCGGATACATACGTTTTTTACTAAGGATAGTTCACTGATCTGTTTAACGGAGCACTCAATGGTATATAAAATTATGCTGCAATACTGCACACATATATGCATATTGCAAACAGGCAAATAAATTTATTCCACCTTTTGATATTCTCTCATCATCATTTGAACAAAACGTGTTTGTAATGTCTCAAAGAGCTGTAGATTGAATACTGTAAGGTATATTTGTTTTATGATCATACCGGCATCAACTATATCGTTTGCATGGTAAATTAAAATAGTTTGAGCTAAAACTCAGTTAATCTGTTCCTGTAGAACATCGTGATAATGCTTATTTCTGAAAAGTTAAAAGGAAACTTTAATAAGACTGGTTTGCTGTTAGGTAGTAAAGATACTTTTATATCTGAAGAGTTAAATACGCATTTTCAACTAGATGTAATATATGTACTCATGGATAAAACAAATCAAAAGAACACATTAATTTAAAGATTTAGATACTGTAATATTTATTTACACCAGCCTGTCCTTTATTCTACAGACATGTAATAGGCCTTTAGGGTCACATGGGTATAAATCAGCTCTATCTGTGATACATCTGGATACCCCTTTGATGTGTAAGATCGTCCCTGAGTCCCAAAACGTCTACGCGTATTATTGGTAACCCTTTAACATTCAACGTCTTGTCTATTATTGGTGACTCTGTATGAGTTAATGGACAGTTTCATCGGACATTTTTTGGCTTTTTGTGACCTGTCTGCAGACGACAGTATATTGCGAAGAAGTATCAATATTTTTTTTTCACCCAATACATGGATGCATTAAAGTAATTGAATACAAGATGTTTTCTTCGGGTATTTGAGTGTGATGTTAGTTATCATAAAAAAATCAGATTAGCAGCACACTGTTTGTAGTAAGTCTCAGCCAAATGGTTAATCCTGGATGGTTTCACGTGATCAAGCTAGACAATTCTGTATCAGGTTGTGTGAAAAAACCTCCACTGCACCGATATCGTGACCATTAGTTTGCACGTGACAACTTGATAACAAGCAATTGATTAGGACCTAGTGCATAAATTGTATATTGCTGCTTGTGAGCTTTAAGATGGGATATAATACAACCAATGCTACATAAAGATCTTGAGAAATAATGAAACGAATACCGCGACTTGCGACCTAAGAGGGATTAGAGCTGGCCTGGTGACCTGGAAAATCATAAAGGACAATTTCCCGACCAAAGTGGTAGTAGCCGCAGCAGCAGTAAAAGATATGATGATGATGATGATGATGATGATGATGATGATGATGATGATGATGACGATGACGACGATGACGACGATGGTGATGATGATGATGATGATGATGATGATGATGATGATGATGATGATGATGATGATGATGATAGTATTATTATCATTATTATTATTATTATTATTGTTATTATTATTATTATTATTATTATTATCGCGACCAACGGCCTATACATTTATTTGGAGTGACTTACAACCTTTCTACCAGCGGTCCCTGACCTTAAAATGATGGTCACTTGGCTACGACAGGAGGTGTACATTGGAAGGTTCTTAAAGCCTTCTCAAGCAAGCTCGTCAGACCTCTTCAGATTTCAAATGCCTGCTCGTTTTCCTTAGACTCCTCTTTGTTCCTTTCTATGACATTTTGTTCAATTGCGTATATGAAATAAGGGTCTCGTGAGAATATGGTATTGCCATGAACAAAGAAACGTGGAACCATTGTACACCATTTAATTGCTACTAAGCGATTGTGCCTGGGTATTTGAGCGCGCTCTAGTTAGTTCCCTGTGGTGTACCAAACGTCACCGATAAGGTCATCTGTACTTGCAAAAAAAAAATCATTCTCTTTAGTTGTAACAAATCATTTGATTTTATTTTTCGCTCTCTCTCTCTCTCTCTTTTTTTTTTTGAATATTCAGGAAGCTTGAAACGTTGCCACATAAACAGTCGATTTTGTTTGGATTCTCAAACATGCTTGTCTAACATGATTTTTCTTTCTGCGGGATTGAAGAAAAAAAGACATAATGAAGATGAAGGTTATCCTTGTATTGCTCGGCTAACAGATGAAATGTTAATGCAACCACGAATAGGACCCCGTTCACATCATAAATGCCCAACTTGTCTCCGGTTTCGTTTATCATATCTGTTATATGTTTAGTAAGGACTATGTTTTTGTCATTAGGGACCATCATTAGCCATCATCTACCGTCAAATATGTATAGATTTTGTTCTATTTTGTCAAAACAAAAATAATATGGCAAAGTTTTTTGTTTTTGTTTATTTGTTTTTTTTTGTATGCAGTTAAAAATTTCAATATAAAATAACAAGCAGTTTGTTATGCTGTATGATCTAAGGTTTGTAATCTCCAAATAGCTTTGTTTTGGTCTTCTCTTCATTCCCAATATCTGTTCTTAACATGTAGAACGGACGCCATTAATGCAGGGTCTACTTTCATTTGGAATTTGTGTGACGCTTAAAATTATATGATACACACAGATCGATTGATGATACCAGCTATGTGTCTAGAAATATTATCTGCTTCCTACCTTGCAAAGTAATTTAAATTATAAGATTCTATGTATGAATAATCAAACGCATCATTATTAACAGAAGATAAATATTGAGCATGAGACGTCAGAAAAAGGTCTAGGCTTCTGCTTGGTTTGCTTTACATCTGCTTATCGATATAAAACATTACATATCACTTAAACGGGTACCAGTTGAGAGACAATTACAATTCATGATACAGAGGGTATTCAATCACAAAGAAATTCCTTTTGGGAAGCACAACTGCCAAACGCTTGCTATTCCAGCAGAGCACTTACATTATCCGTGCCACACACACTTCACAAAAAATGTTTTAGCGGTTGAACATATGTGAAGGACCATTATCTGTGCTACCTGTGTCCATCTGCTGCAGAAACCCGTGGCTGACTGGGAAGCTGTGAAAACTGATACAAGGTTAATGCAATAAAATTTTTGTTTGTTTGTTTGTTTGTTTGTCTTTTTTCCTTTTGTCCTAGTAATAAAAATACCAAGTATTATTCTTACAATTAAAACAGAATTTCGAAAAATTTATGATTCTTTTTTTTCTTTTACAAGAAGGAAGTGCCAATACGTATGGGGGTGTTGATATACGGTTTCGATTAAGTTTTTAAACAGGAAGCGTTATTCAAGTTTTTTTTGTTTTTCATTTGAAAAAGAACGCGCAGTCAATGTATATATTTATGTATATATATATATATATATATATATATATATATATATATATATATATATATATATATATATATATATATATATATATGTGTGTGTGTGTGTGTGTGTGTGTGCGTGAGCAACATTCGATGAAAGATCATAAATTCAAGGATAGAAGTACTTTATTCAGCTTTACTCAAGTATTTTTAGAGAAAAATTACCGAAATATGTGATAAGAAATGCATGCTATATATATATATATATATATATATATATATATATATATATATATATATATATATATATATATATATATATATATATATGTATATATATATATATGCAAAATTTCACCATATTCGTGCTCGTTATTGTAAAAACAGTTTTGACATTCACTTATTTGTCCCTAATTACCAATTATGCTCACAGCTTACTTTGCATATCATTGTAAAATAGTACTTCGTTCCATAGTTTATGAAGGCCTCATATATATGGTCACCTAGGTCTGTCTCCAATTATATGTCGGGACAGCAAGGTGGACGGTAATACAATTTGTAGTTGTTTGCCATAATACCGAAAAGTCTCTGTCGATTTATTGTAGTTCATATTCTGCAATGTCAGCGAATACCATTCATCTTGACAACATAAGCTTGTATTGTTTTAGTTATAACCATACGCTATATAATACCGTAACATACCCACCGTGTAACTCCAAACCAAGACAAATATGAAAGTTCATGCTCTACTTTTCTACACAACCTGTGTTCTCTGGAGGATAAGACTTCCTGCATAAACTACTTAATAGGTGAATCTTTTTAATCCCTAACTTGAAAACGCTTAACCTAATTAGTTAAAGAGTGAAGTTATATCTTATCCGCTAGTATTCTTGGATAACTTATGATAGTTTCTTAACACGTTTATTGTGTCAGAAACGAGTTTGAGCTGACCAAGTTGTAAACCAAGACTTTGATAACGTATTTACCCAGATTGCGATTTGCAAAATAAGTTAATATGATTTTACCATACGTTCCGTATACCTGTTTGTCAGATGAAGTATATTTAGTTGCTAACTGATCCATAAAAGTTGGAGAGAAACCTTCTGTTATGGTTTCTAAAATATATGGTCCACATCCAAATTTGATTCTGTGGATTATTAAAAAATGGCATTTCGTGTTGAAAATGATTTTACCATACGTTCCTTGTAATTGTTTGTTAGATGAAGTATATTTAGTTGCAAACTGAAAGAGCTGCAGAGAAAATTTTTATGTTGGAGTCTTAAGGATATGCCCCACATGAAAATTTGATTCTGTGAATAATAAAAAAATGACGTGTCATTTTTTGTTCTAAAATGACCAACATATAGAATGGCAATGATATATTAGCGTGCCTCAAAATTGCACTTTTTTGCCTGAATTCATATTCAGCATAGAAATATTAGAGGACACTATGTAGACAAAACAATTGAAATATTTTCTTAGCTGTAGTTTTGAATGAGTTAAAACTGCTCAGTTTGCAATGGGTACATCTTCAAGTCAGCTTCCTGGATGATGAATGGATCATGTGACGATGGACATGTTCTTAACAATTAGTTTCTTTGTTTGATGGGTATTAATATACTAATGTACATGTATTGATAGAAAAAACTTTTATCAACCTACTAGCACAGGCGAAAATAAATAAATACTAGGTCAAACATTTGATGGAGAATCCATGCATTGTACATAAAGCATTTCAGTGAAAAACTCTTTCCGAAAACCTTTTATTCAGACAATTTTTTGCATTGACTGCACAGCCGCGATAACAGAAGCCCACTTATGCCTGACAGCTGTCAACAATTTCATCTGAAATGACACTTTAATACGTTTCACTGCTTCGTGTAACATTCTTAAGCTTACGTGAGTTACTCGTGTTTTATACCGTACTACTATGTGTGATACATACATGCATTTTCGGTTTTAATTATCGTGTGATATATACTTGTAGTTTTACCTCTCTCATGTTGTCATTAAAAAAGTATATTTTGTGGCTTAAATCTAGACTTTGTTAACTTGGGAACATCACACAACAGCGCGTGCACCTGTCCGTCGTTGGGCTACCGAAATGAAGCACGAAAGATCCCCAAATCTCAACACAGGCTGTGATCCATAAACACACCATACGCATGAACACTCTAAGTATAAAAACTAATATATGATATATTTTGCACCAAAATTCTTTGAGGTTCTCAATATACTGAGCTACAATTGTTGAAGATGAAGCTCACGGTGTCACATGCAGTCAGTATGTAGATATTCTGAAAAAAAAATCAAGATCTTACTTTGACATTCAAATGACTGTGCATGTTCAGGGACACTGGTGTGCAGTGTTAGGTAGGAGACATTCTTGGGGTTCCATTTTTTGCTCAGATTAGGCAATCTCACACAATAGTACATGGCCAAGGCAATGATATCAGTGCCAATGCCGCTAATAACACCAAAAGCACATCTGTGTGTGATTACACTGTAGTTAACATGGAAAACATCTTTATGTCGGCTTCTTCATTGCTGGTGTATGATAGTTCTGGAATCTCAGGGCAAGTGGCGCTAGTGATGGCAACACTTTTTCTTAGATCATTGAAAACACTCCAAAAAATAAGTTGGACTTGCTTAAGGAATTTCTCATATTCAGCTAAGAATCACCAATGGAGTTCACACGATGTGCTTTATTTTTCACGTATTTTTTTTTCTTTTTTTAATATGGAATGCAAATTTTTGCACACACCTCAGCTTCCCTCTCTTGCTTTTCCGAAGCACTCTTCTGTCTGGTTTCGTGCTGCAGACGTACATTCGGACGGACGTCATATCAATCCCCAACTAAATGAATGGTGTTGCAACCTTTTGGTCGCTTGTGAAGGACGTTTTTTCCCGTACAGTGCCTGCAATTTGTTAAATAGTGTGCATCCAAAATTTTGATACCTTTGAAGGAATGTCATAACGTCCACTATACAGTATCAGGCTGAGGAATTACATGGAATGCTGTCATATCCTATCTACCTTTCACCAATTGTTTTTTTAAGATAAAATGAGGCCAGGTCTGTTACCAGGTATCATTTGGTAGCCCTGTTCCATTTCCTTATTTGCTTCAAACAAAGTTGAAGGGCACGAAGTCCATTCAAGTAGAAAATCCCAACATTGACCAAAGTACCCCCCCCCCCCATTATACTACCTTTCGTCAGCATTACAACTGATACCATGTAATTCAATGTGTCATTAAAGCCACCTATCGAAAAATCGGATCTATGATGTTTTAGTTAGGATCCGTTCTGGGAGCCCTTTACAATTTCCGATATTGCTGGGTCACATGTGACCACAGTGTGACTCTGCCCAAGTTTGTTAGAAGCCTTCATGTTGTGATCTAGCGATGACTGAACTTCACCAGCTTTCATTGATGACTGAGGAAAAATTGGGCCATATGGAATACATGTGGAATCTGATTTCTCACGAATAGTAATCTAATGGAATACATTCCAAGTGGTAAGTGCAAAGGAATTCTCCAAGGCCAACGAAACCGTGCAAGAGACCTGGCCGAAGCTTTTGTGTTCATATGGTATTGGGCATCTCAGTAACTAATGCTGTTACTAAATCTATTTAGAGGCGTGTCATTCCTCTGTTATGATATCTTTCAGAATATGCAAGGCAGTTCCCACCTGGTTGCGAGTTGGTGTGTTTGCCACTGCATCACATGTATCTTGGCATATGGTCAAGACCTTTGCATGCTGTGCCTATAGTAACTGTATCTTGCATCTGGTCTCAGGTCAGTTTCAGCATTCATCGAAAAGGCATGAAATATGATCATACAGACTGTTGCCCATTTGTTGGGAAGCTACATCATATGAGATATCTATAGTAATGGTTTCACTGATATTAGACTGTAATTCATCTATGTTATGATTAGATTCTGATGAAACTATTGTTTTATTTTTTCCACCAACAATATTTTTACACTCGGGATTGACCTGAACAAATGGAGGTCGTGTTGAAGAACAAAGTCTTGAAACCAGAATGTTTGAGATATTGTTCCGAGGATTATGTCCACCAGTAGAAGGTATATATTATCTATATTCTGCCACATCAAACAGTTGTGTTGTGTAAGATTTGACACTTCTTGACTTATTTAACTCCAAGAAGCCGCAATAAGACATATAAAAGCAGGTATCAATCAATTAAAGTATTATTAAAGTGTTCCAAACCGAGACATGATCCCCATCCATACTACAAAAAAACAGACATCGAATAATTAAAAGCATTTGTAATATGATATTGCAAAACATGGTGCCCTCACTATGGAATATTTTGCAGAACACAGGAATACAATAAATCAACAGAGAGAAGCGCAAG
Source organism: Hermodice carunculata (assembly GCA_964020975.1). Lineage (NCBI taxonomy): Eukaryota > Metazoa > Annelida > Polychaeta > Eunicida > Amphinomidae > Hermodice > Hermodice carunculata. Next base: position 26,307,037 of record OZ026630.1, read on the forward strand.
CATATTCGACAAAGTGTGCAAGGAGAGAGCCAAGAAAATGTTAGGGAAATAAAACTGACCACCATGCATTTTTTTTTTCAATAAGGAAGGAAAGTAACACATTGCAAAACTCTGGTGGCCGCTGCGTTAAAAAGGACTTTCCACTTCACACTCAAACAACTTGAGGCATACACGGAACAATTAATGACGAAACACCTAAAAAACAGTGAGGAAAAAAAATAAATATAACAATATAGTATGGAAAGGATAATCGCTACCTGTACTCAAGTGATGACTACAAAATAAATTCAAATATGTTTGTGTAGCAATCCGATCCCTCTCTTCATCTGCAATGAAGAGATATTACTGCTTGAAACACAGATTTATTTGTTCCAGTTTTATGCTTCATGACCTTGCATATGGAAGGAGAACAGTGGCTTTGCAAGAAAAAGAAAGGTTGACTCATACCTTTTGGTCACCTACTTCAGAATAACACCGTATGGACATGTTCAGGGGTGCTCATGGTCCATCTGCCCTTGTGTTATTAATAGCATGACATGCCTTGGATGAGTTATGCACGAATCTCAGATATCAAGGTAAACATGTTTAGGATACTGTAACTATATTTGACTTTCCTTTGTATAGGGTAAATAGATGTAAAAATGTTTGCGATGTATGTCCTTGGTATGTAGCTGTTTGTGTAACACTCACATATTTCATTTTATGGTAAGCCAAAATATTCTTATGGAAATCGCACAATTCTAGGATTGCTATGTATAAACATTTCCAATATATATTCAGTTTCACCAATATTGTACTGCCAACAAAACAAAACAAGATGATATCATTCTAGTTTTTTTGTGAATTCAATATGACCGCCATTTCGTGACCTATTTACTTGACTTTTTTTACTTGACCCAATTTAAAAGAAACGTATTGGTTGTGTTGAAGTGAAATGAAATTATAAAAGGGTTACTATAACACTGAAATGCTCCAAGTCATCATATATAAAACAACCATTTTGAAAACAAAATACATACAAATCCACATTTGTCACTTTAAACATTATGAAAGTTAAAACCAATTAATCAAATTTTTCAAGAGCTTTGGCACGGCAGGCCAAGCAAATGTGTCTAAAGGATTTCATATCTTTCGAAATGTAAGACTTAAATATGTTACGGTTTTCCCACTCCAACCTTCCTTTTGCTGGGATAGCTTCCTGCCTGATGTAATTTGCATTTAATTAATATGATTATTTATTTGCTATTATGGATTCTGCTGACTTTGGCTTCTCAGGCTTTGTTTATTGGCATTTAAGAATCAATTTCCAAGTGATTTGCGTTGTAAATTCGAAAACCATCAAAGGTTTTCTGATTTAGGACTGCCGAAATAAATAAATAAATATATATATATATATATATACTACTCTCTGCAAACCACAAGTAATCAGTTTAGAGACACATCTTGTGATGCTTGCATGCAAGGAAAGACAATGATGATCAAATGTAACTGTACTTAATCATAAGCATGGTAATCAACCGTTATTCTGACAAAGTTGGGAAACCCCTGTAATCTGCGGTATGAGAATCAACAAATTTGAGTAATGAGCATATAAGCGATACGAGAGTAACACCATGCACTGGTACTTCACGTTTCCATCTCGTGATATATGACATGCTTTTTGTTAGCATACATGAACTATCAAACCTTAAGGTTACATACCCCATCATCTCAACAGAAAGCCAAGTCTCGCAACATGGCCTCTTGCCACAGAATCCAAATCATAAGTGGAAAAGGTGGCTATTTGCGCAAATAAAACTGTAACTAGATTGTAATCTGCCTAAAGACATCGGTTACATCTACGCATGAAGGTCATTATTAAAAACTTCTACTTATATTCCAGCATATTATAGGAAGGGAAAGGTCATCAATATATGTTACAGCAGGCCATACTAATCTCAGTGGCCCAGAAAATAACAATAAAGTCCACGTTTGCTTCCATACACGTCTCCATTAGCACTTTATAAATGACACATAAAGAAGAGCAAATTTAGATTGATAGAGTTCATTTCATCTCCTGGTCAGATGATGAGACTAATTCTCTATTGCAAAGTACTTTGTTTGCCCCAGGTATAAATCTTCTTCAACGCAAGACCCTTGCTGGCAAAGGAAAGTTCATGGCATTTTATCCATTTGATACAAAATAAGATTACCAGAAGTTACCAGGGAAGACCTTTGCACTAATGTTATTTTGAAAGCATTTGTACCCTAAATGCATGGACCGTTACAGGGTAGAATACATGACTACTAATCTTATAATTGTCAGTGAAACAGATTTAGTTTTTAAGTTTGACTCCCGTAGGCTTACATAAAACATTTAGAGGCATGCAAACGTCATTATTTGAGCATTTTTTCAGCACAATTATAATCATGTGTCTCATTTTGTCATTAAAAATAGCAAATGTTGGTTTTATAATTACGAAAAAATATTAAATAAATTTTAATTTCCCCACGAAAATAGGCGGTGAGATAATAAATGACATTTCGATAAGTCAGCACCTTTGACTAACTGTAAGCGCCTCAGTAAACCGTTTAGAAATGACATTTGTCTCTAAATTCTGATGACATGCAAAAATTTGCTTTCTTCGACTGCATCCTTTCTGGGGAGAGGGAAATATAACCCCTTTCTATGTATTAATTTTGCCAGGAACACATATATTCTAGGTAGCCTGGACTAATAAAATATTTCTCAATAGTGCTGGAAATGCTAAATCCCATGAACTTCAAGCTGCTCTAGGTATTTTCATTGGAATAATGGTTACTGGCCATTTTATAGTGCCAATTGCTGGTTCGCCACTAGGGCACCATTGTAAGTTTTCATTATCCATCAGGTTCCATGTTAACGAGCAAAGTCATTTACCTCACGGTAATTTTAACTGATTCCGTTCTGCCCCCACCCTATCTACCGATTGCTTACAGTCAATTCTTTAAATTGGCAGTTACTTTTGTACCAGTGGAAAACCTATATAGTAATTTTGCTTTGATGTTTACTGTCCATACTTTGATACAAAGATCCAGTTGGTCATGGCTAGGTTTGCTCAAGACCTCCAGAGATATACCTTGCAAATAATCCTATTTATTCCAGATAGGATCTCTGCGCAAGAATATAGGTCCACTTCAGTGGTAGATAAGTTTTTGCCAACGATTAAATATTTTAAGCACTACATACCTCCTTTTACGCCATTCAGTAGATTCATGAATGTGCACAGTCTTAATCAAATCAACTAAAGATGATTGCCGGTTTCTGTGTGTGACAAGGTCATAAGCTCTGGAGAAGTACATGGGTAATCCACGAATATTGCTTGAAGGTTTAATCAAGCTCACAGACTTATGAATGCACAAGGTCATGCATAGCGTACAGTATAATAGATATGCATTCCAAAGTCAAATAATCCAGGTGCTTCCATGAGTATCCTTGGCCATGGATGCTGTGTGATGTATTTAATCAATATGAATCTTCCATTTTGAGATGGATGTAGCTAGTAGAATGTTCGCTCCGCTGCTGTAAATGGTATTTTTGCAGTAAGTTTCATTCTTTTTTCGCCAATGTTGGTGCACATACTCTATAAGTGTGGGTAATACTTCCTATATATGTATTGTCATGCTTCATTGATGTTTTTCATTTTGTTTGTGTGTTTTTCCCCACTCAGCAAATATGACATATAGGCTATAAGCTCTGCAACCTTTTGGTGACCTTGAAAGTCAACCAAGAGGTCAAAAGTTCTAATATTAGCTTCTATTCTGGTAATGGTGGCTCAAAAATCCATGGATTCTATTAAGCATTCATAGTAAAATACCATCTATGCTTGGTTTGGACATAATTATGCACCCGTTTTGCGAGGGGGGGGGGGGGGGCGCTTATAGTGTTCAGTAAAATTTTGGCTCTATCATGGCAGACGTCACCTGTTTTCACGATATCTCTCCTGTCTGTTGGTCTAATGCTTTAATTTTCGGGACTCATACTCCAAACATCTGAGAAATCCCTGTGATATAAGTGCTTTATGATTAATGAATTCTCATTTTTTAATTAATTAATTAATTGATTAATTAATTAATTAATTAGTTAATTAATTAATTAATTAATTAATTAATTAATTAATTTATTTATTTATTTATTTATTTACTGACTGACTTACTTATTCATTTATTTATTTATTTGTCTATAAGTTATTTTTTGACTAATTTAGTAGATGTGTCGTGCTGGTTTAGATCTTAATTTTGGTGCATCTGAGACTCATTGTGACTTATTTACTTTACTAAAACCGAATAGCTTTCGATTGTTGGTGTTTCTTTGGACTTTCATTGAGCTTCAAGGGCTAATTTTAATGTCAAACAAATATGTTGATTTATATCTTGGTAATGGCCGAACCTAGGCTTATAGGTGCTGTAAGATATTAATAGGAAATGTGGTGGTGGTGGTGGTCATGTACTACCAATTTGTACGATAATTATTATCTGCAGTGGGTTCATGCCTATTATTATTATTATTATTATTATTATTATTATTATTATTATTATTATTATTATTAGTATTATCATCATCATCATCATCATCATCATCATTATCATCATCATCGTCGTCGTCTTCGTCGTCATCGGCTTTTTTATTCTTTTGTTATTCTTCTTGGTCCAAGACCTTAAAAGGTCATACTTGTGAATTGGCTTAAATCGTTTTTTAAAGGACCCTGAATCTTGGACCCATGGTAAGCATTGAAACAGTAATAGAATAAATTAAATAATCAATGACCCTTACCAATTTCCAAGTGGTGAACGTGCTGGCAGTGGTTGGCCTATCAGGGGATGCATAACGGTTTTTGCACAGACGAAAAGCTCAAGTCTTGTTTTAAAGTTGGTAACAAAATCATTGGTAAAGTTTTCAGGGATGTTTGATCAGCAACTTTTAGAAATACTTTGAATTTTGAAAAAAATTCAGATTTCTCCATCATTATTCAACACCCGTCATTGCTTAGTATGGAACAAACATATGACTTGGTGATATACACGGCTGCATGATTATGCATGACCATTTTAAGCACAATGCACCGCTGGTATGTTCATCCAAGAGCTTTGCAGCAAAATATGCGACTCCATCCTGAGCAAATCACTTTCACACACTCCAATTGCCAATTAGTTGATTTCAGTATAACTTACAAATCTTAATTGAAAGGTGGTACAGATTAAAGACAAGCCAGCAGTTGCCTTTATCTTGTCCAGAGTATATAGGATTGTCCTCCAAGATAGAGTAAATAATAGGAGTGTGTGCCCAGTATGTACCCTTTCTAGCTATCCAGCTAGAAAGGGTACATAATGGGTCAGGGTTAAGTCAAATTGTTCTTATCTGAACCTGTACTATACAAATTTAGTAATTACATTTTGTTTGACAGTTTTTCTTCTTTCATAATGAAGCTTTGCAGTAATCAGCAAAACTTCACGTATTTCGCTAATTTATCATTTGCCACGTTCATATTTATTCATTATTATGTGGGTTGTCGTTGTTGAATATTTAACTTAGACAAGGAGCCGCTACTTAGAGAGACATGTACTGGTATAGGCTCTGAAACATCTTCTAAGTAGTAACCCGCTGAAGACCCTTTAATTTATTTGGGCTAATACAGCATATGTCAAAATTATACAGAAGAACGTGTGCAATATGGACAAGAGTACCTCCATATTTGTATATAGGTTAGACTGTGACAGGTTAGTTTATGGTGAGTAAAGAGTTCGGACTGCGAAATATGGTTATGACTACTAGGAAGTGGTTCTGGACCAAAAGACACAGTACAATAGGGTGTTCATCCCGGAAATACACTGGCTCTTTTCGACAACTGTAGAAAATGCGGTTGAGGGAATAGCTAAAACATGACTGACACGTTTTGTATGTTTAAAATGCCCCATTTACTAATATTATCGGTTGATATAATATTTTGTCGGAATATTCAATTGGTGTGGTCGCCAGAAAATATATAGTGTCGCTGGCCAACCGTTGAGGCAAGCAACGTCATATTTCCACAATAATACGTATTTTGCACGTAAAGTTGGCCTTTCCCCTGGGTACTACATTGATAATTTATTTAAATTATTGTTTCATGTTTTACAACACCCTCAAATCACTTAAATTTGACAGGCTTTAGTCAAATATCTGTCTTTGTCTCTGTTTGTTCACTTTATAAGGCTTGTGATTATAAATGCTGTTTTAATTGAAAGGTGACATCGGTTTGTTTATTTTGACCAAACGTGTCTTTTTTAAACAAAATTTGCAAATTAAATATGACTACAAAACCAATTTCTACTTTGTCTTCACATTTACAGAGGATATCGACTGGTTTAGTATTTGTCACTTTATTGAGAAACTACGCTACTGCTACTAAGTGAAAGTGATAATCAATCTTCATCCTTTCGTCGATTAAATGGGCCAACGCCGAGCGGACTCGGCGTACATATCGGAATTCTGCGTGCAAAAATTATTGACAGCACCTCTTGAGGCCTTTCATAACTGTGCAACAAATAACGCTTTCCTTTAATCTGAATACTTTTTTAGTAATTTGAGGCGCAGAGAATGTATAATTTACACAACTGTGATCCATTCACAGTGGATGATCAACACCAATAAATCATACTTTGGGCGATAACTTATCTGTTTTTGTCAGTCTATGGAGGCAGATTTTGGACTAACATTCATAAACCACTAACTGTCAAGATATTTCAGAGAACTTTCTGCTGTGACAAAGGTCCACACAATGGCAGGCAAGATTGTGGACAATGTCCGGCAATATCGGATTCTTGACCCATATTAGACAGTGTCATTACCATATCCAAACCGTAGTCCTAACGAAACAAATCCAAGTCAATTCCGACCAAAGGCAATGTTCCTTGGTATGTATAGCTGAAACATATAAATTTATAGTTCGTATTTACCCAAAAGAGACCAAAACGTAAGTGCAAAGATCCATGGGGGGGGGGGACTTTATCTAGTTTTCACATGACAGAATGCAAAAAACTTTTGTTTGAAATTATAGGCCTATTTCAGTAAATTGGCTTGAACAGTTGTATCATTCATGCACGTACAGGACCATACAATTTATGAAAAGGGACCAAAATTTGCAGCACATTAGAGAATTTGTAAGCGGAGGTTCTTAACTTGTTGAAAATGTCAATAAAATTCAGTATTTAAAAAGGTACTACTTGCAACCACCATCTCAACAATGATCATTATCCATATAAGTCCACAAAGCGACACCAACACCAATCCATCAGAAAAGCCCTCTAGGCCTAAAATGACCATCAATAAGAATCTAAACAACATGATTATATAATTGGATGTGTTTTAGGCATGAAGTTAAAGACATGATGTTGTTTTAAAGGAGATAAACTAAGAGTATTTCAAAAAGAAAAGTGTTTGAATTTCCAAATATAGTAAGTACATTGGTTCAAATGTTAAACATCGGCCAGAAGCAAGTGACATTAGGCCTCAAATCATTAAAACGTAGTCACAAATGCATTACAATAGTCAAAATTTGTAAAGATAGCAGTCACCTTTCAAGTTGGTTTCCAGAAGTATTTTTGAAAGGACATTTAAATGTTCAAGAAAGCATATAATCCCACAAATTATCTAATAAGTCAACTATTAGGGTAATAATTTAGAATTCCAAAAATGTAGTATGCCATTGTAAGTCATCTGTAAGTCAGCCAAGCATAATGTACATCTAACTCGTGGTTCTATAAAGTTCAAAGGGTCAAATCGTAAAACAGTCCTAATTATTGTAAAATTCTACTACCTTTATCAGAGAAAGAATTTGGTTTTATGAAGAGAGAGAGAGAGAGAGAGAGAGAGAGAGAGAGAGAGAGAGAGAGAGAGAAAGAGAGAGAGAGAGGGAGGGAGGGATCATTTGAAATTCCTAAAGGTAACTGTAAGTATAACTGTTTTCCTGTAACAGTTTTAATTTTTTTCATTTATAATCAGACGTAGTTCAACTTGTCAGTCAGTTGATTAAGATGCTAATTATTTATACAAGAGAGAGACAGAGAGAGAGTACATTAAACACTTTGAGCCAACCTGACATGACTTTCACAATAACAAACTATATTCATCAGACAATTATAAAAAAAACAACATCAGTTTCACTACACTTGGAACACTTACTGCACTGCAATATGTGCAGAAAATGCCTGAATGTTCAAATTGTTGCCAAATATATAAGGGTTCCATGAAAAGAGAAGTGGATAACAGTTTTGAATGATAGTGATGAGACCAAACCGAATACCAGTTTAACTTTGTCAGATCCAGGATCATTTACGAAATAGTAAGACATGCTTGTGTTCGTCGTCAGAAGGATCCATGACCAACAGTAATGAGATTTAAACGAATGAGAGTATCTTCTACCTGACTTGGAACAGGTTACCAACATATTGGCAGTGGGTTAAACACTGGTTGAAATGTTTTTCTTGATAATGTCGCGGGTTTATAGTAAACAAAAAGGAAAACCGCCGAAAGTGTGAGCGTTTATCAGCTTCTTTGACTATGATCATCCGTAAGAAAATATCTCACGCTACCAAGAGAGGAAAAGTTGGCAATGTTCACATACCAAACATAGCTTTAACTAAGGGTTTCAGGTCCCAAGCACGCAAGCCAACATCGTCAACTTCGCCTCTTAGTATGGCCGGGTCTTAAATTTAAAGAGGCAAGTTGTTGCAATATAATTGATACGTTATATGCAATATCTCATTAAAACTATATTATATTAAAGCCTACGAATTCAGAGAAAGATAGTAACATCGGACAGCGGTGTTCGCTTTATTCTTTATTAAAGGGAATTAATTCTATGATTATTGAAACTACGAGGCAAACGAAAATGCAAACTAATATTCAAAGGGAGTCCTTAAATTGGTTAGTTGGTAGCGCGGTTTTTTTTTTGGGGGGGGAGGGGGTCTAAAGAATGACATATAGTGGCATGAAGTTGATGGAAACCACAAAATAATTCAAAAGTATAATGCAGCTATGATTTGGACGGCTTTAGACCTGGACTGATTTTGACTACCATATTGACACATAATGGTCTCACTAATATTATATGACATTCACTGCATATCAAGGTTACTTCAACATATTCACATGTGCTTCTTATTCAGAATTTTAATGCATTTGGCTGGGCTATTTTCGCCTGTCAAATGTAGTATCAATATGTTATTACATGATTAATCCTCGACTAACCAGTGCTAGTTTTGAGTGTGTGTGACAGGCAGGAGGTTCTTGATAAGGTAAACAATCAACTCTGCTTCATTAATTAAGGACACAAACAGTAATACTGAAACTTGATTTGTCACAAAGAAAGACGCATGTGTGCAGCGGTCAAAGTCAACATTTTTAAAAATTTTGATTTGATTAAAATAAATGAAATGTAAAACTGATCGTACGTGATTCTCTGATACAGTAATTCTCTGTTAAATGCATGCCTTGAGCTCGGTATTAGAAAGACGGCCAGTTTGTGGTATCTATACTAGTGTCCGGGGCGTTTTCTTCCGTCGGAAACACATGTAGACCAATATGTCCTTGGCATATATTCGTCTGAGGCCTGGTTGATCTTGAAAATGGTCAATGGTTGCTTTCCTGCTGAAAGGTTTCTAGCGAATAAAATTGAAAATTTGATGACAAGAAACATTATTTCCTGATAAGGCGTGCATCTGTCTTATATGGCTAAGAAGGCAGTTATCATGAACTAGGCACTGCATATGGCAAACCCTTATTCTTGTATCGCGATCATATGTCATGTCTATAGATTATCTCACCTTTTGGTAATTTCTACTAAAACGATGACTCACATTGGCTGGATTTTCAAAAGATTCTTTGAAGGCAGCTTAAGATATTACTCCTTCCCTCATGTGTTTACATGAAGAAAGATAAAGGTTTCGTTATGGGTAATTGTCTGAATGATATAAGATCGGTTGGGTTCGACAACCAATAAAATTTGAACACTTATCTAGATATGCCATATGCTATGGTGGCTTGCCGTGCAAAGCGTAGCATGGTTAAGGAACATTGTTCTCCTGTTTACGAAGGTGTGATTTTGTTTGTTTGATTTTAATCAAGGCAGTCCTACATAACATAAACGAATTATGTGACTGTGGAATCACAATTTGACGAATTATCGTATCATAGACATTGGCAAGATGCGTACACACACTTCATAATTTATCAAGCATTTATTCTTTGGTATCTCAGAAATATTGTGTACTCATCTTGCCAATATCTACAATACGATAGTAAGTACGTCATAATGTGATTCATTATATACTTCCCTTGGGTGTTACCATACCATTCCTTTAAAAGCCACCATTAAATCCAAATCTTGCTAGTAACGACAGACCTATACTATTAGCTCAGTACATGCTAAAGTCACAGAGCAGGGTTTACGTCCTACTACTGATGTCTCTCACAGTCAGTTTGGCTTCCGTAAAGGATATGATAATTCAATGACATGTGCCGTGGTGAATGAAATGGGTTCCCATGTTAAAGCCGAGTTTATCTGTTCACTCGATGCCGGACACTGTTTTGATTCTGTTTGCCACGCCAGTTCATTCTACAAACTGAAAGATGTTTTCCCTTTCATACACTGGAAATTGCTACATAGCTGGTATAAAAGTCTATTAGGTGTGGGTAGATGGAATAACAAACTTACTCATTGTTTCAATATTACTAGAGGGGTAATTGCCTCTCCCCGTGCAGGCGCAGATCAATACATGCACCGATTATGCCGATAAATGGAGGTTCAATTTTGGCATTAAAAACTGTAAATGTACGGTGTTTGGCGGAAATACGTTTCACAAACTCCGCTCATGGAACCTTAAGGATTTACCTATCGAAACTACTACATCGCTTCAAATTCTAAGCGCAGTTTTCAATACATCCGCGTCCAGCACATCCCATGTGGAGCATCGAATACAAAACTATCGTCGTGCATATTTTGGTCTCATAAATGCTGGAATGCTATATCGCGGTGCTCTTACTGGTGTTAAAATGTACCTTTAGAAAACTGGATGTTTACCTGCACTGCTTTATGGAACTCAATGTTTCCATGTTTCAAACTGATATTGAAAGTTTGGACTTTACTCAAGTTAATCTTGTAAGGTAATCTCTTGGACTTAGTAGACGTTCACATCACTCTTATTTGTCAGATGCATTAAATTTGCCTTCTGTTCATAGTTTGATTAACGAACGGACAGTTTCTCTCTTTCATAAATTATGCTATTCTGATACACCACTTCGAAACCTGTCACTGCTACACATGGCTCAGTACCCCTTACACGGTACTTTGTGCCCAGGGTCCTTAGTGTCGCTCATTATCTCACTTGATCTATTACCTGTAAAGTGAACTTTTAATGATACCACCCATTTAACTGGACTTTTAACCCATCCATTTAGTTCATATTTGATCCCTGTATTATTTCTAGCTATGTATATACCTTTTTTCTACCACGTGGAGGTTTTAATAAAACATTATTAAATATTATTAGTATAACTATGTAAGCATCAAAGCCCCGACAAGTGAGAAATAAATATTGAAGCTACGTGTTGAATGTAGTGCTGTTTGGTATAAACACCTCACCAATTAATATATATTTTTGTCTTGCTGGTCTTTAAGGTTTAAATCAGAAAAAAAACAAGTTTTTTCCACGTGCCTCTGGGTCAATTTTGATTGGCCCTAATCTAATCCAATCAGCAATGCAACTTTGATGTTTGGCTGTGTTAAGTCTTTTTTTTTTGTTTGTTTGTTTGTTTGTTTTTTTGTTTTTGTTTTTGATTGTTTTTTTTTTTGTGTGTGTGTCTTACAGTTTGATTGTCTGTGACATCAACGGTATCTTTTAAGTTCAAGCAAAAATACCATAGTGCAATAGAAAACAGCATGTATTGTGTTCTGGGTGAAGGGAAATATACTGCCATACAAAGAAATTGTCTGAGCATTATATCCTTTCCCGCAGAAAACCACCAAAGTGTCACATGTCCACTGATGTAAGCTCTAGTGTATTGACATGGTCTTCACGTGAACAGCAATTTGGTTTAATTGAACTGTGTATAAGATGTATCAGGTCAGAATACAACAGAACAAGTTAAAATGGCAATCTATTGCATCCAACGACGCAAGAAAACCTATGGGTTAAGTCTTTTTGACCACGAAAGCGGAAGACAGTCAAAATTGTCGGCCTTATAATATTGTCGAAAGTCCTTGAATTATGGATGACATCAATCTTTCTTGTTTGTAACGTTTGACGATATATACGAAATTTGTTTCAATGGAGACCTTATGGCTCAAGCGGTTCCTTCCTTTCATGTGTACTCTTTGCATTGAGAGACTTGTTCCTTGCAGATGTCTAAGTTGAAAAAGTGCCTGAACCTTCTCTGGTTCAATAACACTACAATAAGAGTAAACAATTTTTCGTGGCATGTGTTTGGTGCTAGGCGCCAAAACTGCACCAAGGGGAAGCTAACGGCCTGGGACATGCCGTCGTAAGAAGTATTTTGTAAAAAATAAATTTGATTTTTTTCCCGATGACAACAAATTTAGATAATAATATTAATGCAGGCGGCATTTGACATCAAGCCGATTTTGTGCATTTTTAGCAAAAATATATCAGTCATCCTTGCGAGGAGCTCATCACTTTCCAAGAAATTCGGACTGGCTTCGCAGACAAAAACCCTTTTATGAGATTGTGATGGATAGAAAGCAGGCTAAAGGTGTCTCGGCCAGCCTCCCTACCTTATCTCGTTGATAGACAATCAATACATCACTTCTTGCAGTTGGATACACTTTATTACCCACACTTTGCACGAACCTTGATCTACGGCTAATAAGAAAATACTCTCTTCCTGTTCTCTGTGGCAAGATATAATGATCATAAAGGTGACAATGCATTTCAATACGTTCATTTACTTTTTCTGTATACGTTTTAGGAAATATTTGGAGGGAAACAATTGATACCTTATTAACATGAGGGCACCAGCTGGGCTTTCTTGTTAAGTATTTTCTCGAACGTTCAATGATAGGTCTACAAAGGCTGCTAAACTATGGTCATGTGGTATATCAATCATGATTAGTACGGGGATCTTGGCATGCATACAGTATTGCGATCACCACCTCACATCTTGTATAGTTAAGAGAGAATATCATACTCTTTTGTTACAATGTACCATGTAGAAGATGCGTCATTACCTGCAAAGAGCAAGGTCATCCTTGTGACATTGTGCTTAGTAACATGTTTGCTTTCTATTTGGCCTTGAATGAAAGATGCTTATCTGCTTAATTCAAAGACTCCTTACTTTGCCTCAAGATGAAAGTTAACACTTTCCCCAAAATATGTTTTATGGGGGCCAGTTGTTTTCGTGTTGCTCTGTTGTAAGGATAAAGTTTACATTTGAAATTTGAAACCATTGAAGTGCAAGATACTTTTGAAATGTGTCATTTCTAACCCGTTCTATACTTTTTCGAAACGTGAGCTGTAGTTCAAGGTCGGGGTTTTCGGAAAGTAGGGAAAATAAAGCATTTTTCTTCATTGCTTTTTGGGGGTCATGCCCAGCGTAAATGAAGTTTTGGTTCTGACTGATAGATAGCGTATCGAGTGGCCAACTACTCCAACCCGCCACCACAAATGTTACGTCAGACAAGTTAAAGAATCTTTGGTGCACTGATTGTGCTAGATGTTGACCCGGATCAAAATACTACAAAAAGCCTTATTATAACAAGGGAGCCAGATGAATTTTCCTTGTAAAAAGGCCTTTTATTCATGTACTAGCATGTCTGGAAAAGTATATAGAATTTGATAGTCCAGGTCAACAGCTTTCCTGGACGTAGTTTGGGTACATTGCGCCAAAAGTTCGCCGAGAAAAGCTCTTGACTCAGTCCAAAATGTGGCACTGAAAGAGTTTACCTCTTGCTAGATCCCCCCCCCCCTCCATGTCAGTGGTCTCTTGTTTCACAATAGCATGAACATTATTTAGAATCAGAATATTGTAAAACCTACTTATCAAATCCCTCTGAACTTTTACTATTTACTTTCAAATTCTTCTACCAAAGCAGGATTATCGCTGCTAAAAGAACAAGCAATATCACCACTATCAAGAAACAATATTCAGATATAAAGATGATCACTCAGCATTGCACAAGCAAAATTTGTCAACTTTCTTTTTTTACATCCTGCAAATAACAGAAAACGTCCCTAGTAAAATATTTGCCTCCACGCATGAAAAAAAAATCTGACATTGATATCCCTTCTCTTCCTGAATAAAATGCGAAATATTATATATTTTCTGGTGGAAACAATAATTGAAGTTCAACACTTATCCATTGTGAATCATCAGTATATTCCGGGCATAGTAACTGCCAAGTGCCTTCTACCCTACGTGTGGCACGCACTGAAGGCTAAGACAGAACAGGGAACAGTTAGCGAGAGGAGTAGGAAAATAGGATTAAAAACGAGAGTGAAGGAAAAATTAAAAATCAAGACAAGAAGAAAACGGTAGTGTCGACCAATCAGCACGGCTTATAAAGTAGTCTGAAAAGCAATGTATGTTCTATAATATCGTTTTGCAAAAGCGCAATGGAAGGGGCAAGGACTAAAATCGCACGTAAATTAAATCTTGCAATTGCAATCAGCTCATCTTGTTTACTAGCCATATGTTCAAGCAACTCTCTTAAACAGTTGTAACACTAAAATGTTGTGTGATTACTAATACACACACATATATACATACATACATACATACATACATATATATATATATATATACATATATATATAAATCATGTAAATAAATCAAAATATCAGCCAATGTTACTGTCTATTAGTCTTCCTCAAAACGTTCCAAGGTGTGACGTAAACATCGTCGGAGTTTTAGAGTGCTTGTATTCAAGGCCTCTAATATTCTCTATTTAAGTGTTTTGAATCCAAGACTTTTTGGTGTTGCTTTCTTTTTAACCCTGTTATTTAAAAAAATCCACAGAAACGCAACAATCGCGAAAAGCAGCACATACTAAACTTTGAAACTACAGGAGACAGTCGGTCATGTCGTGGCAGGAGAGCGTTGAAATGATGTAATGCACAGGTAGGTTAAAGACCCATGAAATATATCTTATTACTGTATTGGATATGTGTCTGATACATGCTACTTGGGTACCTGGGACCGAGTTACTGTAAATATAACTGTGCCAGGCAATTAGACCCAAAGGGACGGAACAATATTGCTCTCTTTAATATCAATTTTTTGTTGTCGCTATATTTATCTAGGTATCCAAGGAAATAATAACTAGCGTACCAACATGATACGTTTTTGGCTGTCTAGCTAGTCTCATCACAATCTAAGGCTGATAAACAAGACTTGGTTTCACGTGCTATGCTTTAGGAAGTTATTTGATATTTAAAGCATACTTGAACTGACCCTATGTAAATGTACAGCAATGTAGTTCAATAAAGAGAAAGCAAATCTTCATGCGAATACCAGATGTTTACAGACATAACATTGAAAGGATGAATCTTGAAAGACGGAGAATGATCCCAGGGGAGAACAAACCCGCCCCTTTCCCCGCTTGCACCAAAATCTTGAAATACGGAAAAACAGTTAAGTGAGGGTCGTGCACACGAAAAGAAACCAACAAGCCTAAAAGGCCTATTTCTGCAAACACTTCCATACATGTTTAAGTGATCATGTTTGGTGCTTATCCTAACCCGGCATATCCTTGCATTTATCGAATCAGCTTAAGATATGATCCATGTTTCCAATTGGAAGCTAATACCCTTCCTGATCAAAAATTCCAAAGTGCTCGGATGACAAATGTCGTTTCTTCGTTTTTTTTTTCTTTTTTCAACAGCTTTCCTTGTAACAGGCTTGGCGAAAAGCACCTGATAAAAGCCCTGCACTTCTCATTCCAGCAAGGAAAGGGTTAAAGTCGATGTCGTTATACTAATGAATCTGCTGCTGATTCATTTGCGTGTGAAATTTAACCTTGATGAAAAGTAGCGTGTACTCTGATACATGAAGACAACTCAGGAATGACGAGGACGCTTACATTAACAGGTTCAATAGCCTCTTTCTCTGACTGTAATGTTTTAGTTAAAATTTGTCTCCAAAGTCCAGTAAGAATTGACATTTATTTGGGCTTAATCCAAACATTTTGGTTAACACTAAAATTTTGAAAACACTGTTTACCTGTGTCTATTGCATACCATAAATCAAAATATCACCCTTGGGCAAATAGCTAATTTGCATAACTAAATGGCCGCCAGCTTGTGACAGCAGTTTATTTTACCGACACCATTGGTGTGTATGATGCCTTTACCTGTGTGTAACCTGACAGCCAAAGCCTATGCAAAACCGCTCAAACAGAAAATCTAATTGCCTTATTCCATAACGTTGGCATTTTTTTCAATAATCGACCCTGCTGTGAGTTTTGAAAATCTGGTCCGAAAAATTGGGTTGGAACACAATGAGAAAATACAACAACTCCAGTAGAGCCAATCAAACATTATTTGCTGAAAATGCTCTCTGAGGCTGACCCTATCGCCAACACGAATTTTTCAGCCACAGAAACAGCCACACGTGAAGTTGGAGGTTTGAACATGGCTACAACTTCTCAGGTACCTGCACCAAAGAAGAGGTTTCGTACCCAATTGAAGTACCCTGGGCAAGCACAAGTAGCCCCACTGTCTGTTTGTGAAAGCCCTGTCATTCCACGCCAACAACCTGCAAGTAGTAACACAGCAAAGTCAAAGAACAGAATAATAAAGCCCAGCCCTGATGACAAGGATAGTCACAGCACAGATTTGAATAAAAATATGCGATGTGTATGCAAAATGTGATGCCCTGATGAGTTCCAAGGAGAAATAAGCATGATGTCCATGAATGGGCCAAAGTGTTTCAACTTTGGCTATTGGTACTATCTCAAATATTGCAGAGTTGTCAGGGTAGCACAATGTCCCCAGCACTGCACATGTTACTGCCATCATTGTACTTCAACTGAGGAGTAACATTAGGTACACAATTCTGCCACAAAAGCAGATTGAGGACGTACATCATATTACACGTGCTGAATAAATCTTCTGTTAAAACCCAAGTTTGAATTTATATGATTGTGGATAACAGTTTATAAAAGGTTGGTATAAAACGAGCATAGTAAAGTGTAATGAAAGCCGTATGTGCACATGGAGCATGGCAAAGTGTAATAAAAGCCATATGTGCACAGGTTTAGAAGACAAAAAGGGGGCCTGTTTAACACTTTCCAGTCTGAGTCAACAGCTTTCCTCGGCGCGCCCAGAGCGCGCCGAGGAAAGCTGTTAACTAACCGCTAATGGTAGATATGACATGTTGGTATTCGTTGGAAGCGGCTTTTCATGAGGAATACAAATATGAAATCGTTATATTGATATTATCTCATCTGTGTGAGTCCGTATATATGCGGACTCAGACTGAAAAGTGTAAACAAGATGCGGCACATTACTTTTGTAGTATCTGCTTATTCATTAAATTATCGTAATAATCATTTGTTTACTCAGCATTCGCCAGTAAACATGCATGTTGCAATTCTTGTGAAGCAAATGTAAGGGAGAACAAGATACATAGAAGTAGTAACAGGCATAGATGTGACAGAACCTGTTTATTCAATTCACATAAATACATATTATTATTTGTAATTTTTTTACCTTTAGTGGCTGCATGAACACTTGCAACCCACGTATCACGTTCTCTGCAAGTGACGGTGAAATGTAAATTTATTATACATTGATACCCAGTATATTTGAGATCTTATATAAATGATGCTCATGTTGATAGACTTGTCAAGATTTGGACGGTTTTTAGGCTTTGTCTGATTTTTGACCACGATATTGACCCTTAATAGTGTCACTACTATTGCACTTCGTGAAATTTCTTTGTTCGGGTGGCAACTTAAACCAAGAGATGGTGAGGGTCAATGTCACTTCAATGCAAACACACTGACTTACATTCATAAGGAATTACTATTACGACCAGTTGCAATTGTCAACTGCAATTGCTAGAGCTAATCTTTTGCTGTTATCCTGTCAGCCTAGGGTAAGCCATTTTAATAGCCACCTTGTTAATTCCAGTTTAGTCTACCCCAGTCAGCAGTAAGCAAATTAGCCTTACGTATGGACTGATACAGTGCAAATGGGTAAGGAGACAGGCCAAACCAACATAAATCGCTTTTCATGGCACAGATGTTGGTGCTTACTTCTCGTCATTAATGAGGTAGAATGTTTTGATGCATTCGGTGAAAAATACCAGTGAACAGTCATGGCGGCAGAAACTCTTTCCTGCTGCTCTCCGGGCCATGAATCGAAAAAGGAAAAGTTGGAATATTGCTGCTTGGCCATGGATCTTAACCAAACACAATATAAAGCATTGGCTTCCTTCGGTCCTCCTCATGTTTCTCTTCTCGTTCGTCCACGCTGCTTTCATTCTTTTAATGCACTCAGCAGATCCAAAGATCGTCTTCTTTGCAATTGCTTTGCAATTTTTGTAGCTTGAATACTGAATCGAATTAACAATCACAATCTACGTGTAAACATATTCATCCATCCATCTGTTATCTTCTTTTGACTGTTCCAATTTTGCCTTTACATTTGCATGGCATCTTGTTGAGCGAACGGTATCTATCTATCTATCTATCTATCTATCTATCTATCTATCTATCTATCTATCTATCTATCTATCTATCTATCTATCTATCTATCTATCTATCTATCTATCTATCTATCTATCTATCTATCTATCTATCTATCTATCTATCTATCTACCTACCTACCTACCTATCTACCTATCTATCTATCTATCTATCTATCTATCTATCTATCTATCTATCCATCCATCCATCCATCCATCTATCTGTCTGTCCCTCTGTCTCTCTGTCTTTCAGTCTATTCATATATCTGGCTATCTATGAGAAAGATACATAGGGAGAGGGAAAGATATATATATATATATATATATATATATATATATATATATATATGCACATTGGTAAATGCGATGGTCTGTGGTGCAGACCGTAAATTGAGGATCCATCATTGGTATGCTGCGAACAAGCTATATCGTTAATTTGTAAATCCGAATACTGGACCCTTTACTGGCGGACACTAAGTAAACATGTCTGCGGATAATGTTCGGGGCCAGTGCTGCCAAGAGCATATTGACGTGAGCCATTTTATGATGGTTCATCTTATATCAAAGGTTCCCGAAAGTTTGAACACATATTTGAAAATAAAAAAGATGCAAAAAGAAAAAAAGAAAACCATGAAAGTGGCATTTGAAAATACTGGACACTGTCGCCAGGTTTGCGTGGAAAGTGGACTTCAGATACCTTTAATATTGGACACGCCATGAGCTTGCACTCAAAGTTAATGCTTTATCTCGTCTTTTAGTCAGGTCCCAATTGGATACAGACATTTCATTATCAAAGTTTAACACTGTTTCCTGTTGCGTGCACCTGAATGCCTACAATGAATATGTCGACGTCAGGTGTACCTGTTCATCAATTTCCCGTCTAAACTGGTCGACAAAGATCAATAATTTCAATATTGTCTGCGCTGTCTTTGGTTGATAATGATGCCTTTTCATTAAAAGGGTGGAATGAAAGTATGAAAGACGGGCATATTGCCCTTAACCAATATATTTGAGCAGTGCATTTATGCACGCATCTGCAGATAAAGCTATTGACTCACTCTTAGGACTTGCACGCAATATTGTTAAAGGCCTTTAATTTTTCTTTACTCATTTATAATTTGCTGTCTTATGAAACCACGGAACGGTTTATTGAAGTGATAAGCTGGGTCAGATTGTGGTTTTAGTTACACGTTGACTGTCTTGCTATGAAGCATCACTCCAAACTGCGTAAGTCTTCTACTATCCATCTCACTATACTTCAACCATTCTGTCCGCGCAACAAATATTTTATGTATCAACTTCTTTGGTCGATGGTTGTCGCATCTTATATAAACCAAATGATTTATGTAGCATAATGATAGTCCCTTTACCATCATACATTTCACAAAATTTACATAAATATTAACAAATTTGGCAACCAAATAGAAGTTCCAGAGGAAGCCCTTAAGTGTGTAGGGTCCTCATAGTAATCTATCGATATATCAATCAATTACATATTTTTTGCATTTTATTATTATTATTATTATTATTATTATTATTATTATTATTATTATTATTATTATTATTATTATTATTATCATTATTATTATTATTATTATTATTATCATTAATATTATTATTATTATTATTATTATTATTATTATTATTATTATTATTATTATCATTATTACTATCATTATCATTATTATTATTTTTATTTACAAATTGATGTTAGTCGGTACCATTAAATTTTATGACTTTTTATTGTGGTCCATTTGTTGCAGTGTACAGCAAGTATCAAACATATGGATAATAAATAATCAATCCTTTACATATTTTTGCGTTTATTACTCTTTTCATTCAATATGCATCCCCAGTACAGGAAAATGCATATAGTGCAAAGTCATCCCCGTCTCTGCCATCGCTGCATATCTTATTTTCCTTATACTTCTGTCCCCTCTTGACCTATTGCCTGTTAATTTGGTACACATAATCTATGGGTTTGTGAAATTTGTTCCATATGATAAAATATTACCTTTAGGTCTATGATCACGTTCAAAGCCTTCCTTTTGGGGGGGGGGCTGACTCAGCAGATTTCATATATAAACTTGTATCTTCTTAATGGTGCATCGTAGGCCCATGGTAAGTTTTAAACGTTAGTAGAAAAGTGCCTATAGGCTTTCAATTTGTACGGTTTATTTTAAACCTGAGTGACCTTGAAAGGTCAAACTGCATACGTTCTTGTTAATTACTGTGTAAATCAATGAGGATTGCAATGCTTATTCACAGTTTCAATTTCTTACATAATTATCTTTCATGGCCACAAACAGCGAACATATTCATACCGATAATGACTCTTGAGCACAAAGAACAAACCTATCCCTGTACATTACGATTCATGACCTTACTAGACTTCAATGGCTCATAGCTTTCCAGCCATCTGTTACATTTGATAGTGGGTGCGAATAATCTTGTACAGATGAAAGTATTCTGCAGTTTGGGACATTATTTATATTTCATGTTCGGAACAAGTGGGACTCGAACCTGCAACCTTTGGCACCAGTCGCCTAGCTGAAATGGGAAACGCACATATCCACTCGACCAAAATCCCCATTCCTAAAAAAGAATGGTTCAATGGAGGTAGTTATGTGCGAGTGCCATATCAACACGGTAAAGCAGTATATTTACTGAGTCGGCATTTATTTCCAGAATCGGGGACTTAAATCCACCAGCATTGAGGAAATGCCGAAAATATATATAATGTATTATAAGCTTGTACATATCTCCATCGAATATTCAGATCAACTTGGTTAGCTTAATATGCTGCTGATTTAGCTCCTTATCTACCAAATAAACCCTGTAAAATCCAATTTATATTTGAATTATTAGTAATTCATCTGCAATTAGGGCCAATAATTACGTAGTAACTAAACATATTATTTTGAAAATTACGCCAATTACATGAGAAGTAACACTTTCTGTCACTGGAAAATGAAAATTAGATTTTAAAAATTCTCAGGCACATACTTGTCAGAGAGTAGTTGTACTAGTCCTCTTGTCTTATGACGTATGAGCGTGTTTATCGCAAAGGCTTATGGGTGCATCGAGGGGACTTATCTGGCGAGTGTGGCAAACAAATATACTTGTACACAGCCAATACTCAGCGCCTTTACAGGCAACTCTTAACTTGGCTATTAGTCTACGATCAGACTGCTTAAAGTCAATTGCAGCCTGCCTCAGTGCAACAGCTCAACAAAGAAGACAGCAGGACTAAGTGTCTAGATATTGTGGACCGAAACGAAGGAAAAATGGGAAAAGTTGATTAGAAACAGTAGCATACGGCTTTTATCCAAATGGGCGCTGGTGTGTTCATTGCACTTCAAATTCGGCTAGAAAACTTACATGAACAAAGCACCAAGCATATTTCTGTGGTCGAAATAATAGGAAAGTGCGATAGAACTATATAATAAGAACTTTGCCCACATTTTTCTAGGGAAAACATCAAGATACACAAAACCAAAGTCTCTAAAACTACCCACGCCATCTATATCAACAGCCCACAAACCCACGACAAAACGAGCACGAAGAACCCTGGCCAGATTACAAATGGAGACCCGCACTTTGGCAGAACTAGAAGCGGAATTCCAAGAGCTATACACAAGTTTTATCATTTCATACGTATGCCGGCCTTCATTGGAACTTTTCTTTTTTTCAAGAATGGGTATTTGGTTCAGTTGGTTTATGCATTTCCCATTTTTTGCTTGATTATAGGTGCCGAATGTTGCTGGTTCGATATCCGGCCGTTCCGTGGTCACAAACCATAATAAACATTGAGACAATCTGTATCTCTATACGAAACATCTCTTGGCAAAGCTCCCGTCTTCCCATGTTACTGTGGCGAACTCGTATGCATATAATATTTTCCAGGGTATTTTAATCAAAATATTGGATACCAGTTATATGTCAAACAGTAATTTTGTTCATGACACACAATTTTCGTCTAAAATTATCAAAACTAAAGTCATGCCGATAACCTACTTGATATGTTTATGCTTGCATTGCGCGTCTCGGAGATCATTCCCCCGCTTCTTCCATAATCCTTTGCTTCAAACACGCTGACACGTAATAGGGCTTGGGCCTGATTACATAACAGTTTATATATATATATATATATATATATATATACATATATATATATATATATATATATATATATATATATATATAATAAAAATAACAATAATAATAATAATAATAATAATAATAATAATAATAATAATAATAATAATAATAATAATAATAATAATAAAGAGAAGTGTTGCCATTTCTCAGAGTGTGTTGTCACAATTAAGATGAGCTATCGATATCTATAAATATTGTACCGTGAAATGCCTTTCAGTAACTTTTTCTTCACACTAAAATGTTTACAATTTAATTTTAAAAGTTAAGCAAAGTGACTGCCAAAAAGATATTTTAAAATGGCTGAAAGTGTGTTTTTGTGGAACATGTTGCATGTCGCCAGTCCATCTTTGCTTGGATACATTACAGATTTTAAAAAGTTATCACGATTACTGTTGTGATTTTATTGACAATAGGTCGATCCGTAACCTATTCGTCAGTGACAACATATCTTTAAAATGACATGAATACACAAATAAACAAAGTTAAAGCCTTAATGCATACATTGGCATAAGCTACCGTTTATACGCCTGGACATTCACATTGTAGCTGCAACCGGGGACATATACAGTCAAGACACTAATCAAGGATTACAATTACACCTATTCTATATCAAAAGAAACCTCCAAATATTTCTCAAGTGCAGTAGAAGTTGGGATCTTTCGAAATCTTCAGGAAAATTAACTTTTTTGCCATTGTTCAATAATCAAAGCCGTCAGAATAGGATGTCCTGAACAATATGTTTCCCTCTTCATGTGTTGTACACACTTGACCAAAAGTGAGTTCCCATGTGAATAGAACCACCACTGCATTTGAGACGAAGTCCCTCAATTATCGGTGTCACTGGTCTTGTATGGCGTTCCGCCTCTGTGCTAAGATTAGTGACCTCAATCTCAATTAACAATAGCATTTATTTTAGTTGTGCTAGGAACGCTTAATATATATGTTTCCATGCAGAATACTGACCTAAATGCATTTCTGTAAATTGGATTCAGCGGCTAAGTACTTAGTTTCGCATTTATTTCTGTAACAAATTTGTTAAATATACTATTTTAAACATCCCGAAAAAAAGTTTGTATCGTTAGGTACAGTTCGAATCTCTTATAATGTAAGGGAACCCGTGTCTCTTAGTATATTTGACATCACCGTACACCATTTATGCTGCCCAGAAATACGCATCTCTAGCAGGGGATTATAGACACAGTTTAGAGCATTAGTTTCTGGCAGCTTCAGTGTATATAACCGACACTTGATCAACCGGTATTTCTATCGCAATTATAAGGGCTTGAACTTTGTCTGCTTATCTCAACTTTGTCGCCAGACGCGGTTTATTTTGTTTCGATGTTGGTAAATGCAGAGGACTTGCTCGACCAGATATGCTGCGTATTTTAGAAAATTAAAAAGTGGTAGTTTTATTTACTAGGTATATTTTAGACACAAATGCGACTTAGGTGTGTGTGCTTCACAGCATGCAGGATTGACTTCAAAATGGCTGTCGTTACAGAGCAAGACAAGTTCGAAAACAGACAGCATGAAAAATACCACAAGAGGCCCCGGACAGTGACAGCGCACAGCTTACAGAAACCTTATCGTGAAAGACAGGTCTACTATGAATAACAAAGTCAAAAGTTAGAGGGATGTTGATGCTATTCATGCCAGTGGTGACAATGCCATGGATTCCAGTATGGTGTCAGTTGTGGCACAAATATTTTGAATAATTAAAATGATATCATTATGATATCATTACAGTGATTGTGGTGTCAAAGGTTTAACGAAAGTGATAATAATTAATGATTTTGTAATAGAAAGGATGGTGTCAATCACCAATGATGAAATAAATGTGATTGGAATGGATGAACATTCCTGTGAATATCACTGCCGTGATGGTGCTGTATTATGACAGTGTTTTACTAAGAAGGATGAGGTTACTTTCATGGCAGAAATGTGATTAGGTCAGTGGTAAAATGAATATGACAGCAACAATTATATCTTGAAAGTGTTAAATGTTATGTAGTAGATGAATAAATTGACGACGCTAAACTTGTTGATAGTGGCGATCAACAATTGTGATATCGTCTTAAAATCTCAAAATCCCCAGGTACAATAAAAAATGGCATGTTAGCCAGTGAAAGTTTTACGTATATATAGGTGCTGTCACTGATAAGGCAAAAAGCCATTGTATTAGGTATTTCGAAATTATTCTAGTCATAGTTCGCCCCATGCTACATTACGCATATACATAAATTCTTATGTATTTATAAAATTTAAGCGTTGCCCGCCCGACCAGCTTAGGCACAGGGTAGATAGCTCTAGAGAAACTTCTATTTTGATGAAACAAAATAATGCTAATGCAATGTACTATAAGATGTTTAATTTATATTGTTACAGATTTCTGAGGGCTCAAACAAAGTGCAGTCAAGCTTCTCGGTTTATAAAACGAAACATCGCTTCATTTTTGACTCCTGCTTCTCAACTTACCATGAAAACTGATTACAAATAAGATACAAGCCAAGCGAAGCCCCTTACTTCTGAGGCTCCAGTAAAAGCTTGTCGATTCATAATGAACGGAACCATCGTCACTAGCGAAGCCGAGATAAGCACCGGAAGTGCAATAGCAGAGACGTTCACCACTGTTAGCCCGCCGACGGCAGAATATGTAACGCCAGACGCAGTGGCCGCCAGTGTCTCTGAAAACTTAAGTCTGTTTGCCACCACTGCTGGTGTTCTTTGGACTACTATGCCTTCCGCTGATTTAGACAACATTACCTCGGCGAATGGCTCCATTCCTTTTCCGCAGCCTTGCCCAGCGGGTATGCCATTCATGAATGCCAGTAACTCAACTTGCTATCCAAAGTTTTCAGGCGGAGGACGAGGTGCATTCTTCAATCCGTTTGATGTACCACATATACGCGCAATATTTATCATCATGTACAGTTTTGTCTTTGCCTGCTGCTTCTTTGGTAAGTGAAACTTATGTTTATGATAAAAAAAATATGCATGCGAAGTTACCTTACCTGTATACATCAGTGATTCCACGTCTGATTGAATTTTAATAATTTTGCTTAAAATATAAATACTATATCGTATGTGAATTTATAAATTATGATCATTGGCGTCGCAATAGAATTGGGAAAAAAATCTGCATAGACAATGCCACCACGATAGGTAGCTTTAGAACGTCGACCGCTTGGTATTTTTCTCCAATGTTCTAACATTTTGCGTGAAAGTCAGTAGTCTTACCTTGCATGGCCATGAACCCCAGGCATCAACTCAGCATGCTCTGTGCTGCAAGCACCCGGTAGCAGCAATCAAATCTGTTAACTCTTTAATTATCTGACCTATCATAGGTCATCATAATTAAGTATTTAATGACACCAAATTGAGCTTGTTTACTTCATTGTGTTTGTTTCTCTTTTTACACATGTAGACACTGCAATATTCAGAATGTAACCACTTATTTAATCTGCAACATCCTGGTAATTTCGTCCTCCAAGCGGTGGTCTGGTATCGTGAACAAGCTGCGTTACAATCGCCCATGCACAGATTTTTTCGCATTCGATGTTAACTCTTGTTGCAATCGCCTATGCACACTTTTGTTTCGCATTCGATTCTAACCCTTGTTAAAATAAATAAGATTATTAAAACCAGGCGTCAGCCGCTTCCTTTGGTGCCCACACCGAGGAAAGGTGACAAACAGGGTCGCACTAATCAAGATTGAACAGCTTTACCTTGTGAGACTTAA
>OZ026630.1:26336136-26411136 GCA_964020975.1 Hermodice carunculata
TAAACACTAGGATAGTCCCTGCAGCATATTTCCTAAAATAATTATAGACTATATGATACGCACAGGTCTTCTCTAATGTCAGTGCAAGAGACTCTTTGGCCTTCCTTACTGAACTACAAGATAATTTCTCAAAGTCATTACGCCATTAAAAACAAAACGCGATCCAAATGATGATATAGCAGTGAACATGTTAGGGCAGGTATGAGCGAACGGGGTCGTTGAGATATATATCCACTGAACCGATGAGTGGTGATGGCAGACAGACTGTTGCCCATGTAAGTCACAATATATTACCTTACAACTAAATGTCTGTTTCCTTTACCATCAAAACAAGTTTTGTCCATATGATTCTTACGTAATTGCACAGTATGATTTTCTGTAGTCAGAAAATGTGTCAACGCAGAACCAGAGTCCTATATACACACAAGGGTGTATGATGGGTACTCACCTGTGATTGATGTATGTCTCAACCCATCTCGACATGCTTATGAAACGAAAGTTATAAAGTGATTATCCGCCTCCTTTTACTCTTCCCCCTCCTCCTTACCACCTCTGCTTGTTGCTCCCATTTATTTCCAACTCCTCATCTATCTGTTTCTCCTTTTCCTGTTTCCCTGCATTTCCTCCACATCCTAACATCTTAGTCTTCCACCATCTCATCTTCACCCTACCCTTCTAATTAAGCCCTCCTTCTGGTTTTCCCGCATTATAAATATATATAAGTAGATATAAGAAATCAATGGGGAAGGCAAGGAAGTTGTCTTTATTTTTGTCAGTTTCGTAATGAAACATATACCATGTTTGACAATGTTAAAAACCACCACCAATGATACGTGGTTGAATAAAGCAAATTATACCTCATGTATTATCAGCACAGGCCCTTAATAAATAATGGTGCCAAGCATGGGAGCCATGTACCACCAGTTAGGCGGCCTGCAGGCAGAATCACAGAACCCATGGCAAGAAGCCATGCCAATTAATGGCTCTCGTGAAGACAAATTTATTTACTCAAATAATCCAAAACTATAAACCAGAGGCGTCAGATGAATGAGGAATAGAAAACTGAATATGACCCAAAATTATTTTAATAATTGGTTGCATCAAAATGACATGATGTTCAGATGAACTATACATTTTGTGTTGACCCGATCATGTTGACCTCTGAACTGTTGACCTATGCATGCTAGACTATGTATTTAAGTTGACATGTGCTTATCTGATGCATGAAACATGTGGACTTATACTTGTTGAACCATACATTAACGTTTACTCGTGCATATCGAATGTATAACACGTGTACCTATAAACTAATACCAGCCTGTGGCTCTTGGTGTGCCACATATGGTGACTATGTTGACCTGTAATGCAGGCCATTCTCCTCACTGAAACACTAGTCCTGCCGCTGAATTATTAATGACACTTGTCGTGCTTAAGTGATAGATTGATTCGCTTGATTGGTTATTGTAGCTGCTAGGCCTAAGACCTATGGAAGTATTTTTTTAATCATCTTGGTCCATGGCAAAGTATTTTTTTCTCCCTGTCACTGCTCTTTACTTGAGGAAAGGTACTTGTTTATCATGGAAACTATTGTCATGTGCATATGTGATAATACCAAATACCAATTGTTTAACTTTTTTTGTGGGGAAGTTGATGGCCCTCAAAAGGATCTTTGGTTGGTTATAACATGTTGTGGTTTCACCGCAGTCCTACATCGATTCAGTATGATCCAATATGCTGGTGACATGTGTCCCTTCAGACGGGATACAGCACCTGTAGAACACATGCCATCAATGCACATTAGTTCGTCTTCCCAAGCGTGTTTTTTGAAAATTTTACAGACATTGTCAGAACACAAGCGTGGGTAGGTGGAATTCATTTCTTGGAACATTTACTTGAGTGTATTGCCAATCGCTGGAATGTATTTCATAGTTGGATAACACTATGAACACGTGACAAGAAAGTGAAAAAATATGCTTCAACGTGACCTGGCCTGGGCCCTTTACAGGGTATATAGTACATTATGTTAACTTGCATGACTTCCAGATGTAGCCTTAGCATGTAATACAACGAAGACAAGTCTACTTATGGTATGATTCATGCCATCTGAATGTGTGTCAACTTTTCCATACGCATTATAGACAGTGTTTTAAACTGGGCAATGGAGTTGCTTATAGTTAATATATATTGAGACATGCTGGCACTATCATTACTGGGGAATTATTCATAAATAAAGGTTGTGTGGAAGGATAAGCACTACTGACAGCCCTCAACTATGTAGTGCCAAGATATTACCCCCCCTCCCCGCCCCCATACACACACATCCTCCGCCACACTGGCTCACATTGGAAACTTACTCCTGTCGTAATGGGTGCTCTTGTTCCACCACTATAATTCTTTTCCACCTCCTGAACTTAGTACACAAATTATACTCGTCACTTGCCACCACACTCTGTCACAGGCCGCTGCTCAAGGCCCGTTTTCTTGGCACCATCTTTACATATTCATATCGGGTCTGTGTATATAGGAACCCCTGTCAACATACACTGTCCTCAAGGCCTACGCAAACCAAGACTCACGCTCTGCTTGTCGTAGTTGCGATAGAAAGTGCAGTTTCAATTATTTTTAAAAACCCGAAAGATTATTGATTGTTGAAATTTGTTGTCGACATTATTTGTTAGAAAATAGAATAATATCACCAGTAAAGGATTTTACATTTGCGATAGTTGTTATTTGTATGCAGCATTTTTCAGTCAAGTAAAAATTATGGGAATTGGCGGGAGTCGAGTGCTAAATGCCACTAGAATTTGTTATTTAAAGTAAGTAGACATAGGGTACAGATACCCAGCACACTGTATCGACTTGGAACTTTTAACCTGGCTTCTCAGTTATTTTGTGTCAGTCACTGGAAAAGTGACAGGCCTCAGGTATTTAAGACAAAACTAATGTAATGGCCTCAGCACCCATTCTTCTGTAAACATTTCCGTCATTTATCTCTCTCACATGTCGTCAACGTTCAGTAATAGATGAAAACGAATTAGCATCAAGAAATTATATTGACATGTCTACTATCATTCTCTTGGTTTGTCACCCTGGGATACGCAGCTCCTCTTCTCTGATAACTTTGGTCTGCTTCTCCTCCTTAGCACCAGTCATCTCATTTCATTTTGGTGATATTAAACATTGTTGCACACGGTATAGGATGTCCATTGTTACAATACTTGTTAGGAATGTTCCAGGCTTATACAGGTGTCTGGCTGCAACTGTTTAATTTATACTGACTGGGACTGAATATATAGCCCTTGTTTGTACCTCAGTTATGAACTGGCAAGTGGTTGAACTAATGTGACCAATCCAGTTAGAAAAGGTATATACTAGTTCAGTAGTAAGTCAAATTATTCTTATCTGAACTTGTCCTATACTATTTAGAAATTATGTTTGGTTTGATGGGTATTCTATATTTATATTGCAGCTCTGCATTAATTGGTAAAACTTCATTCATTTAGGTAATTCATGATTTGCGTGTTCATATTTATTCGTTGATATGTGGGTTGTCTTTGCTGAATATTTAACTTAGACAAGGAGCCGCTACTCAGATAGAAATATACGGGTGCAGGCTCTGAAACATGCTTTGAGTAGCTAGCTGCTGAAGACTCTTTACATTATGTGGGCTATTACAACCTGTGTCAAATTCAACAGAAAGGCGTGCCAATAGTACTGCAATGTGTGTATAGGTTAGACAGTGAGAGATTCGCTTATGAAGCATAGAGAGTTCGCAGTATGGAATAGGGTAATGGACACCAGGAAAGTTTTCTTGAGGAAAAGTCACAAATACAAGAAAATAATAATAACATTACTGTAATGAGGAAAAAGAGCCGTGATCTTTCCAAACCCTTCTTTTGAGCAGAGGACAAAAAGGCAAGGCATAGAAAATCGATGATCAGGAGCACATTTGGTATCAACTTATATATAAGAGTTAATCAAAAAAAACCTGTTTGTACGTCCCTGACGTATGCAATCATAGTAACTCTTACGAACTTGGGTTCCCTGTGCCAGGCATTGCTCCAGTTACAATGCAGGCAACTTCAACTGAACACAATACATGTTTCTTCATTGGATAGGTGGTGGCATCCACTCTAAGTACTACAACCGAATCGGTCCCACAACGAAATAATATATTGTTTATAACATTTGTCTATCAATAGGAAATTTCAAACCCTTCACTTTTTAAATGACTATGCAAAAACACACTCAGGTGTTTATTTTCATCGGCATTTTTCAGAGCATGACCCTGAAAAATGAAAGGGAGATGATTTGGCAGAACCATTTGGAAAGTGTCGATGGATTACCATAACTACCAGAATATAATTTAGCACCCAACCTTAAACTGCAACCCTGATTTTGTCCTACCTGACCACGTAGTCTGGATGTCGGACATTTTCAAGGTTAAATATCGCAAGTACGGAATAGAATATGCCCATTTCATCATTCTTTTAAAGGCTACTTCATTTGATCCACACAATCCTAAAACTAAATGTTTATTGCAAATCTATAGTGTGTCACAGCAGCTAGAATATGACTATTCAGTTTTCAGGTGGCCTACAAATATTTTTCTCATTATATTCTTCAATATACATCTTATGGCATACATGTCGAAGCAGGGATCTGTTTTCTAATCCATAGTATGTAAATTCGTAATTTGTCCTCTCAAAATAGAAAATTTAAGGCCTAGAGAGTTTGGTGAATTGTAAAAACTACAACAAAAATAAAGCAATTCGGCGTATGTATTTAATCATGAGTTTTCAGAATCAAAAAATACACCGGGGTCAAGCAAGTCAATTTAAAACGTGAAAGGAAAAAAGACGTGAAATATATCGTTTCACTTGGTTTAGCAGCGTGTACAGAATAATGATGCCAGTGGTGTCTCCTAAGCTACAGAAAGGTAAACTCACGTAACAATGAGAATTTTGCATGCAGGTATTAATGGAGGGATTTCTGTTCTAAAATATGTTCTTTTCATCTAGTGTTTACTGTCGGCACTCATTGCATCTTGACACTTTGGGTCCATATATAGACAAAAGTCGTCAACTAGTCTGAATGAAATACAACAACGATGCATCTCTTCCCTTTATCTCTGGTATGACACAGTTCCGTCCTAGTTATGACTGTTGTGTGCAACCAGACCAGAAACCCAGTTCCACTTCGAAGCACTTCGCGCTTGCAGAAGTACACGTCGACACACGGTGGTATGGTTAGAGATTTGCGTGCTACTTTGCTCCTTCATCCTACAACTTTGATCTTAATCATGTGTCGCATTATTGATAAAATGCCAATAAAATGCTCCAAAGATAAGTGACGTCTTGAGCCTGTATGTACCTGTACGCCAAGGTGGAGTGTTCGATTTGCGAACAAATAGATACATAACGACGAGATATTTTAAAGCTGCACCCTTAATCAATACTTTGTGACAAAGTGATTTGAGTTAATTAAGCTGTCAAAGTTCCTGTGACATAATTTGGCCGTACCAAATGATGACATGACGGAAACATTGATTCGACATATCTAAACCGTTGCGGCGTTTACAGATGAAAATTGAAGTTCACGTTCAAACCTGATGTTGTTCTGTGACGGAATCATATTGCAATCCCTTGACATAGTAAGAACAAATTGTTTACGATATACAATTTCGTTAATTAGGACTCTTAATTAATGGGATTTTCGTAAAGCGGAAAAGAATAGCTGATGGACGGAAGTTGTATTATCCCATTGCAATGTTTGATTAGTTCATTTACCTAAGGTGCAGGTGCGCCTATGCCAGTAACGTATATACCTGAGTACAGCTAAAGGTCAACGCATTGATGATTTCCATTCAGTTCTTCTGGTGCCAGTGTGCGCAGAAATTAACTTCTTGGATGCAACGCAGCTTCGAAGCACCAAGGAAAACAGTTGCATAATGGCAGGCCATTCTCCTTGTTAAAAAAATCGGAAATGGTAGAAAATGACAACTATCACACGAAAAATTTCTTTACCACTTTAAGCGGGAAAAAAGTTAAGTATCGATATAATTTGTTGCTGGCTTAATCAGAGTTAACTGCCTTATAGATGAGGACCTTGATTCCAATTGTTAAATGCAGAGATATACGATATAGATCAGCAGATCAGTTTGCATAGACCTCTTTGTACATGACTGTGGACAACATGTTTCAGATTCGCATCACAAACTAGTACAGGATGATATGAGCGATTGGTGCCGAGGCAATTGTGGACGATCAAACATATTCCTTTTTTAATTGCACTGTCAATCTATTCTGACTTAACAGATATGAGTGACAAGCCGCTCAGTGGTTTTTTACCATGTAAACAGAAAGAACTAAATGATATTAACGTACACAATCAAATGAACAAATATCATTAAACGTACGCAAATAGAATCGATTGCAGTAACCAGGCAGATAGTGTAGGCCGAGAACGTAGCTGCTGCTAAAGTAATCTATTCATGAAGGAAATTAAAAGTATACATTTTATAATGACATTAATTTATAAGAATATAAGTATAATCGAAATCTTTAAATTAAAAAAGACAATCAAACATGCTGACAATATCATGAATTTGTCAACAAAATCCTTCATCACAGCACTGTGTGGTAAGGTTATCCAAAACAGATTTTCTTTTATTTGCAAGGTTAGTGAATTTGTAATCGCCGTAGTTTTAGAGCCAAAGTCTATGGCAAACGTGAATCAGCTCAGATGTATTACTGTCAAACAGTGGAGAATTAGCCTCTTCAAAATTAAAATAATCGATTTTGTGATAACAGTTGATTGAATATTTGCCACAAAAAAACAAAAAAAAAAAAAAAAAAAAAGGAAAGAAAAGTCTGATCGTGAGAAAAGCTTGTTGTTTATGTCCAGTTTTACCAATGTGTATGTTGT
Organism: Hermodice carunculata; assembly: GCA_964020975.1. Classification (NCBI taxonomy): domain Eukaryota; kingdom Metazoa; phylum Annelida; class Polychaeta; order Eunicida; family Amphinomidae; genus Hermodice; species Hermodice carunculata. The sequence goes on from OZ026630.1 coordinate 26,343,064, forward strand.
CGGTATTTTCTACTACTTCCCCAAAACGGCAATGTACATCGTGCTAATGCCTAGTAAAACTGTACGTTGTAAAATGGTTAAATAACGTTGTTTGCGATGTTGTCATAGGTGGATCCCTGATTTTTTTTATTCTGGCACTCGTTGTGTAATGCGTACATTCCTATGGATCATAATGTAGGTCAATGGGAAATTGCAATGATAATTCATATTTTCGACTTTTCCAAAACGATCAGTCAGGTTCACTTGAAAATTGCTCTGAATGTAAAGTAGGTAGGTGTCTACCAATTTTATTCAAATATACATGCTCTAGCGATTCTTGTATTTTACTAAATAATTAAAGTACATTAGTCAGTAAGTTAAGCATTTAAATCAGTTCGCTAGTAAGGTAGTTGTTTTTTGTTTGCTTAAATCTTTAAAAATATGTTTGATGGAAGCAGTTGGTTACTAGCGTCGAAATTGCTCTTGGGCTCTTCTGGAGACCCATAAACCTTAATTTGTTCGGCAGATGGCGCTGATTGCTATTTAAGCCCATGAGAATTGCATTAGTAATGTGCGTGTTTGGCTTATTCTCATAAACAATTTAACAGAATTACTTGAACCTTGGTGGGGATGTAGCTTACGTGGATTTCTACCAAGTTTGTTCAAATTGTCAAGCGTCATTGATTTTTGTATTTTTATTGCTTTAATTTTTGCCCAATATTAAAAGAACCCTAATCATAATCATAAATTATTTCAAATCAAAATAATACCGGTTAAAGCGGTGGCACTCTGATTCTTTTTCAATTCTTTTTTAACGATTTTGTGTATGTGTATGTGTGTGTGTGTGTGTGTGTGTGTGTGTGTGTGTTTTACATACTTTCGACTTTCCCTCAAAACTCGCCATGCAGATTGTACTAAACGTTGTGAAAGTAACAAACACCGTTGTTCACGTATTGATGCGGTGAATCTATGATGTGTAACTTTGTTTTTCGATTTGGGTACTTGTCCGTCATCATGGACTACAATATAACTTAATTGGAATTGCATTGGTAATTCACATTTTCGTTTCTCCCAAAAAAGGACGAGCGCATTCATGTCTAACTACTAGGGGATGTACCTTTTGCAGCGTGAAAACCGGTCTAAATCTTCCTTCCTTAATGATAGTCTCTCAAAACATTCCACCCTTAAAGATCATTCTTCAAGGATCCAATGCCTACACGTTCGGACGTGCATTCCACGCTCTAGGGCAGTGTATGTCTTAAAGCCGGTCGCAATTTCAACGCTCTTCGGCGTCGACAAAATAAAGGAGGCATCGGCCTGTCCAATGGTCAGGTGGATCTCGCAGGAATACCCATCTCATTTGTTTCCAAATGGTGGCTGTTACTACGGATAACCAACAACCAAATTGTCCCTTTCTTCAGACGCCAAAAATTTATCAACTATTCGCAGTGGTACAGTGAAATGGTATTATAAATTTATGTCCATTATGCATTCAAAATTATCAGCATCCCTATTATTATAAAAAATTTGACCTCATATCATGCTGTGTCAATATTCACTTACATATTGTCTTTTTGTAGCATATGTTTGGAGAGACCTTTTCGGTAACAGCTTGTCTCGGTAATTGGTATCTTTTTTTGTTTGACTTTTACAAACTAGTGGTTCCTAACCTAAGGTATGAACTGAGACACCTAGCTGATTGATATAGTAATACGTTTCTGTCCTAAATTATATGTGAAACTCTGCCAAATGCAGGATTAGAAGAATCATGTCAAGATATAGTTGAACACCCTCAAGCACAAGTTGCCTGTACAGCATGTACGCGCGACTTTCAAAACTATATATTTCAAAGGGCCTTATGTCCCGCCATACTCATAATGTGTGATTTATATGTACTTTGTAAAATTTTTACACACTAAATAAATGCATTATGAATTTAAGCAACGCTTTACTGGGCTAGTCATGCACGCTTTAACTCTCTTGAACTCTCTATGGCCCCTAAAGAAAATGATAATAACTTTACTCTTAAATGCGTATCTTTAAAGTATATCAGTAAACTTAAATGGGCAACATGTTGAAGACATCTTCAGGACTCAGTCTTCTCTAAGGCAACCTAAAAGCTTTTCGACTCCTTAAAGATTGCCTTAAAGCTTTAGGATCTTTAAGAAAACTTTAAAAAATGTTTGGATCCTTCAAAGATGCCCGTTTATGATTTTTTTTTTGACTCTTTAAAGGCAGCCTTCAAGTGTCTCAACCATTGGTTTCACGCCTGTCCGAAGACTTTACACGATACCTTTGGTGGGTCTATGCTGAGTAGTCTCAAATGGTCACGCTTTGGTCATATTTCAGAAATGTTATGACCAAACTTCTCTCAAACTACTCGGTGAATTACCTCAAAGTTGCATGGTACCACTTCTGAGTACCCCTACACCAGAGTGGGACTTGCATGCAGCTGAAGACGGGCAGTACACAAAGTCCTCTAATTTATTTTTCCCCTTTTTTACGGAACATATAATGTGGAAAAAGGAAGTCAGCTAAGTTAAAGCATAACGATTTTTACTTTTCGAGGAAAATTTCGTTGGATGTTTATTACCACACAGACAATTAATCCAGACATATGCGAATTTAGCTGTATAATATTAACAAAAACATTCTCCGACAGGAGTCATCCATATTATATCCTCGTTAGATAGTTGTTTAGATGCGCGGCATGAGGCATACAGCAATTTGATTTGAATATAGTTCATGTAGTTTAGAAATCCAATAAAGAACGGGAATGAGACAAGAATTATCAAATACATCAATGTTATGTTTTTACACATTTTGTCCGGATGGAAAATAGGATATTCTATCATCATCATCATCATCATCATCATCATCATCATCATCATCATCATCATCATCATCATCATCATCATCATCATCATCATCATCATATTCATCATATTCATCATCACGTGTCAGTGTTTCAAAATTGCAACAGAAGCAATTTATTTCTCAAGACTCTGAAAATGTTATGAACAAAACTGTACAAGATGAAAAGCATGCACTATTCAGTTTTTGACGTAACTAACTTTTATATCCCGGAACAGGGCCTGAATAAAATAAAATAATATCAATATCATGACTAGTGCTCATTGGGTCGGGGGGGGGGGGGGGGGGGGCAGCAGTAGCGGCCTTACCTCTGTGCGATCCCACATGACATAATTGATTCATATTTTTATTGCATACTTTCGAAGTTTTACCGAGCGTCATTTCATTTATATGTACTACGGTAACGTTCCCCCATGTAGTGGCATGGCATTAGCTATGTTGATTTTGTACCCTTTGACTGTTTTATATCTTTCATTTTATATACTTCAGTAGTTATTTTACTTTCTGCATGGTGTATTTTGTCTGTCTTTATCATTTCGATGTACTCATTTGAATGTACTTTTAATTTCTCCGTTCGCAGCGGTTCAATATAATAATAATAATAATAATGATGATGATGATGATGATGATGATGATGATGATGATGATGATGATGATGATAATAATAATAATAAAATATTTTGTAGTGGTATTGTCAGAGCAAATAACCACAAGTACAACATGGCAGCTGAGTAAGAGAAGCTAACCCAATCAAGTTACAATGTTCGGTATATTTAAAATGCATCTACCTTTTATCACTGCATCAGCAAAATATTCTTTAACTACCAGTAACGTAAAATTCATTGCCTTCACTTTTGTCTACAACTTGGTGTTTTGGGAATACATGTGTTATTATGCTTGAGTCTTGTCGGGTAGAACCACCCTCTAGTCGTCATCACCATATTTCGCAGTTCAAACTCTAACTTGTCCATAAGCTGACCTTTCGCTGTCCAATTTATATGAATATGCATATTGTATATATTTTCAACGTTCCTCTGTAGAAATTTGACATAGACTGCATTAGCCCAAATATTATGAAGCGTCTTTAGCGGGTAACTACATAGAACATGTTTCGGAGCCAATACCCGCACATCTCTCTCTCTCTCTCTCTCTCTCTCTCTCTCTGTGTGTGTGTGTGTGTGTGTGTGTCTTTCTGCGTAGCGAATCCTTGTCTAAGTTAAATATTCAGCAAAGACAAACCACATAATAAGGAGTAAATATGAAATTGGCAAATGGTGAATTTAGTTAAATAAGTGAAGCTTTGCTTGTAAATGCTGAGTTTCAATATACATAATTACTGAATTTTGCATAGAACAAGTTCAGATAAGAATAGTTTGGCTTACCCCTTAACTAGTGGGTACCCTTTCTAACTGACATATAAACACACTATGACAGTAAATTCCGTCCCAGTGATTATAAAATATACGGTTACAGCTAGACACCTGTACAAAGCTAGGGAATTCTCAATAAGTACTCTAACAATGGATGTCCTGTACTAGGAATGTTTAACAAACCCCATGATGACATATGCACCTCACTCTGAGTTACTGTTTCAAAAGAATGAGTCAAGTTTGTGATTGCTGAATACATACTGCCAATTTCTGGCCAAGTGCTCGGGACAGCCTACGACTTAGTTCTGTTCTTGCTGTTGGATAGTCGACTTGATTAATATTTGACATTGAATAAATGTGCACCTACATGCTAACCTAAAATGATGCCAAAAGATGCATTTAAGTAGAAAAATAGGCAAGTCTAAAATCGCTAACGTTATTGAAGTCAATTTTCTAACAATTTCTGGATATTTACAGCATAATTTGTAGAAATATTTGATCAAAAGCTCGTGTCTGAATCCTCTTGACTCAACTTTGTTGTAAACAAATTTGGTTCTGGATGCGAAGTCCTGGAATTTGGAACAAATACGACCAAATCTCAAAATTTGTGAAGAAAATGTAATATATAGAATAGTTTCCAAAATATTACTTTCAGGGAATGGATAATTAACTACTTCAAAGTTCAAGTCATTATTTTTGTGAGAGACATTAATTCGAATATCCGAGTCCAGGAACAGAAATCTGAAATCATCTGAATTGATAGCTTCCAGAGTAATATCTTTTCGGTAAATTTCTTTAGCAATTTCATTGAAATTGTGCACATTTATACAAGTAATGTCGTCAATATATCTTGCAGTGTTCAATACTTTTGTAGCCATATGGAAATCCTTTATCATCAATGTATCCATGCACTTAAATTCGAGATCCGAATTTCCGAGTCCAGGAACAGAAATCTGAAATCATCTGAATTGATAGCTTCCAGAGTAATATCTTTTCGGTAAATTTCTTTAGCAATTTCATTGAAATTGTGCACATTTATACAAGTAATGTCGTCAATATATCTTGCAGTGTTCAATACTTTTGTAGCCATATGGAAATCCTTTATCATCAATGTATCCATGCACTTAAATTCAAGCCAGGTTAAATATAGTTCAGCGAGTAACGGGAAGCAGTTGCTACCCATAGGAATGACTTTTATTTGTTTCAAAATCAGTGGTTCACATTGAATAAAAGTATTATCAGAAATAAATTTTATGGCATCTATCAACGTTTCAACAATGTAATATTTTAAGTTAGATTTTAAATATTCATTATGTGATCAATATGCTTTCTTTGAAAATGAATTAATATTGTCTATGGTTTATAATTTAGCAAATTAATACGGAAAATGAAAGACTGTTGAAATTAATATATGTCAGAACAATATATGATATATACAAGACCACGGAAGGCCATATTCATTTTAATAAGTTGCCAAATCCCAAGAACCCGGACAAACTTTCTTTCACAGATATATATATTGGTTTTGCAAATATTTACACTCCGATTTCAAACATCACCAGATAATCATACGTTTTCGAAGTAAGAACAGTTATCATGATTTTCAGAGCCTTTATTCCCAGTAGAGGGCCACTGCACCTTTGCGCTTGTCCTGCATTCTGTTGTTCCTTTTTGTTTTGTCCTGGCTTTTCCTACTGTAAATATTTTAATAAATGTTTCCGTGTGCCATGTGCTGTGAAATCTTCCCTTATCTGTATTGTAATGCAGCCTACAAGGTCATTTCGCCAGAGACCATATCGACGCAAAATTTAATTTTGGAAAAGGAAATGCAAGCGAAGGAGAAACTGAAATTAGCACGTTTTCAATAAGATATATATATATATATATATATATATATATATATATATATATATATATATATATATATATATATGGCATTGTTTAATTAATTTTAAATAATTTGTAACAGGCAAAGAGGCGTATAAGATGTTTATCACAGGAACCGGATCATAAACACAAGAAAACCCGTTTGAACCAAAATGGAACGGTTCAACGTCTGATGTTGTCGCCTGTGACACCAGAATCGCAAACTTAAAATTCATAAACCTAGGGCGCACACTTTTAACAAAATGTTAATATACGTTTTGTTTTTACTATTTTAATTAACTTAATAATTAAGCCATAGTTGCAGCAGACGATGGTGTCAGTTTTCGCGCAATATTTTCCACTTTCGAGAGAAAGAATCACACACCGCTAAATAGGTTTGGGGAAACATGTTGCTCATGTGAAAATCTTGTATTTAACATATCATCATCATCATCATCGTCATCATCGTCGTCGTCGTCGTCATCATCATCATCATCATCATCATCATCATCATCATCATCATCATCATCATCATCATCATCATCATCATCATCCCGTGTCGTTATTTATTTTTTCGTGGTGAAATCACCCCATTAAACAATCACATTTTCTATACATATCATACAACAGGTGAAGTTTTTTTCCAAGGTGGAGTGAACCAAGGCCAACGGCCTTGCTTGTCTCTTGTCCCAGTGCCGTCTCATTATTAATCGCCATAAGTGTCCTTTTTCATGCCAGCAAGAGTACACCTTACACACAGTTTACCAGATGATTGCAATATGAAGCGAATGAGTATATATATATATATACAAATATATATATATATATATATATATATATATATATATATATATATATATATATATATATATATTTATATATATATGTATATATATATATATGAATGAATGACCTTTATTGCAACTGCACCATTTCATACATATCCATGATATTTTCTAGATGGGTCTGAAATTTAAAAAAAAAAAAGTACAAGCACAGTCTACATCATATATATATATCCCCCATCAGCAAACCTGTTTGGAGCATGAACAATAATTACAAACACATGCATATAAAGATGTATATATATATATATATATATATATATATATATATATATATATATATATATATATATATATAATATAAATATTATATATATATATATATATATATATATATATATACAAACATATGTGTATCGAGTTGAACCAAGAGAATATGGTACCTTTCTTTTACAACTTTCCTCTGATTTTTACAGCTTCTGTTACAAATTTTTCCCAAATTCCAAAGTACTTCCACGTCATCACATTTCATTAACTTAATAATAAATTTATCTTCCGGAGTTAAATATTCCAAATCGGCTAGAAATTCTGACACGTATTCAATAAGTTGTTTCCTGGCTTGACAGAAATTTTGACAAATTAAAATCTAAAGACATTCGTCTTATAATTCAAAACACAAGTCACATATTCCGTCGTCTACTGGTACTTTAACTGGCCTTTTGTGTCTCCATTTTTCAATATTTAAATTATGTGCACTGATTCTTAATCGGGTTAAGTTTCTTCTTTCACCTATATTCTTCAATACCAGTAAGTAAATTTCTATTTGAAACTTTGTTTCAAATTTGAATATGTTCTTTTTTTTTCATTTGGAAAAGATTGTCTAGCAGTGTGCCATTGGATAAGAAAATGCTCCTGTAATAATTTTTGTTTAACATTTGCCGAAAAAATCCCAAAATCATCACCTCCATTGTTCCAAGTACCTTCGCATTCGATTAGTTTTAGGGTGTTTTTCACAGTGTCTAGGCAGTTATAGTTAGTCAATGACAGAATTTCGGAGTTACATTTATAGACATCATACAACAATTTGTCATGGTTAGAGTTTATATTTCGATACCAATTTTTACATATAACCTTCAGTATTTTCAGAGAATATGGAAAAGCTCCGAGCTCACTCAAAACCGCAATATTGCATGCTTTATAGTTCACTCCTAGAGTATATATATATATATATATATATATGCAGGGAGGAGAGAAAGGAGGGGAGACAGGGACAGAGAGAGACAGAGTCAAGTCAAGTCAAAATGATTTTATTTGACAGCCATGTTACATCATAGGCAAATCAATCAGAATGTTATCAAAGCAAAAATAAAGATATAATCATCAGTTATAAAAGCCACAAGCTGAATAACATTCATATAAATACTGTCGGGTTAACTCCAGCTAAGGAATTTGATTCCGCTATCGCTGGAGCTACCTGAAAGATGTAGAGTTACATCATAAGTTGCACCTGGTTATTTATGTGATAAATGGCTGATTGGGACTGAGGAAATCTCAGTGAAAGTAATTCAGGCAATGGCAGGACTAAGAAACAGTATTTCTGATGCATTTATATGAATTGGAAAGATGTGCAATAACTAGCATTTTAATTGTTAACAGAGGGAGACAGGCGGGTATTTGAGCATTCATATCAGGAATTGACCACTGTATAAGGGGCTTTGACCGGCCAACAAACAGACAAAGAGGTATTCAGAATCCATTGTTATACAAAGGTGTCCGTTACATGGGATGCAGATGTTGCACAAAGAAACATGTCACCTATGTGATATGTAACTATATATACTGTCACACAAAAGTGTTTGTAAACGGACCTGTGGAAATTGATCAAAACTATCTCCCGCAGAATATTCTACGGAACAAAAGAATAAAAGTGTTGAACACCTTTATCATTTCCGTACTAATAATGGATTCAATCAATGCAAGAACAAGGCGTTTTACGCGTTTTCTCATATGGTGTTAACATTGTAATGATAAAGGTTAATTCTTATAAATAAACGAAAACAAATTTATTTCTCAGTGGAAAAACGGCTTAACACTTTAGCGTTTCGATTACGCCTCACCACCTTTATCTAGAAAAATCAACACGCTTAACGTTTGTAAGGTACAATAAGATGACATATACGTCAACATTACGTGAGTATTCTAATGATTGCACACTGTTGTAAAGGTAACCGCATTAGACTGGATTCAAACATAATTACATATTCTAAATAAAAAAGTGTAATAACATTATTATCATCATGTGATGGAAAGAATAAGAACCCGGTACATCTGTGGTGTTTTCTAGAAGACAACGTAAAGTCAGAACACCAGGAATACAAAATTATACCTCAAAAGATAGATATTTGTTACTGTTATCCCAAAGACAAGGCCATATACACAAATTACAGTACAAAATTATTTGAGATCTGTGACATCTCTCAATATTTGCTTTCATCGTATTTCAATCCACGGCATTAGTTCGTCACTTGTATAGATTCTTTTGAACTTCTGCCACTATCACGATTTCAACACAGATCCAGTCGATGTTTTTGTTTGTGTCCAAAACTTGCTTTCCTAAACATCTTATTTTGGTACTAATGGTACTAAACGGCATGTACTACTATTGTTAACTGTATTCAACAAATATTCTTGTAATTTTGTTTAACATAAATTCAATTAACTGAAAAACGACTGGACGTTTTCAATCTTATTATTTTTTGGGAGATTAATTTTTGCTAAGGGATCTCAACCATAAAATAACCAATATTGCTAAATAATATCTTTGAAAACCGTCTTCAAACATTTAATTTCAATTCTCTTTTGCAAGTCCGAAACACATTTTATATCATACACATCGTCGAAACGTCTCAGCATTGAAATATGTTTTTGGCATTGAGGAAGATTGATTGATTGATTGATTTATTGATTTATTGATTGATTGATTGATTGATTGATTGATTTATTGATTTATTGATTTATTTATTTATTTATTTATTTATTTATTTATTTATTTATTTATACAAGTTTACAATTAAGCTATACGGGTAAATTTTAAGCAGTAGAAAGTATTGTGGTAAAACAGAAGTTTGAAGTACTTATTTTGGTACTTGGTGCCAAGTGTATCTGCAGTTCACTTTATGTTATTGAAGGGACACGGGGAACAATAGTCTGTTTAGCAGGCAACTTTGGGTGGGTCTTTGTCATGCAGGTCACGCTTCAGTCATTTTAGATTCATATTAAATTCATGGTTTGAGAAGTCCTTTAAGACTCATAAGATAGTTTGACGTAGGAAAGCGGCTACAGTCAAATAGCGACTTCTACTCAATGCCTTCGATCTTCCGCCACAGAAAAGCAAAGCTGTAGGCTGGCCCACGTTTGGATGCCCCCCCCCCCCCCCCCCAAACAAGCGACTTCGTCATTTTCGCATGCCGATATCTTCCAAGGAAACTCATTTAAAAAGAATTGCTCGTTCTATGTCTTCAATGTTGATGTGAGTAATTGTTTGAGGGAAAATCCAGGAAAGAGAACTCAAGGAATGGCCGTGGCAAGTTGAATATTCCCACTACTAAGTGCATTCCAATAAATGGGAGTTCTAAAAGTTTCCCGACTCTTTTATCGACATTACTTCACAATAGAAATTGGTTAGATTGACTGAGTGTGATTATTTCTGGCCAGGTCGTGAGTCCTTGATGTGCTTGGTTATGATGAAAACTCTCATTTTTCCACCCACATGGAAATACTGGAAATGGTTTATCAAACGCAATTTGTGACATCTCCGTGTCAACTCCAGTGCAAAAGCAAACTCGACGCTGCTTGGGTTTTCTGCTCTGACAATGGACGCCATGCATTGCATGATCACTGTTGGCCACTGCTACCCGAAACAATGTCCTGTTCGGATTGAGAACTGTCTTTGCCTAGTTTTATCCCACAAGTACGTCGCAAAACGTTACTTAATAAAGACTATCAAACCCTGATTATCAGCCCTAAAATTCGATAATGCATGCGATATATAGTAATTATAGTAATGGGGGATTTTTTGGATAACGTATGACGGGTAAAAAATAAAGCTTTGAGTGATGCTGTCATTGGCCTGGTTGAATGTAACAGTGATTGTGGTGAATGCATACGACACGTCTGGGGCAGAGTAGGCATACACTCGTTGTCAGTACCTGTTCAGATTCGTAGATGGTACATGTAACTTGCGAGAACTTTTTTTTCTATCTGACGATGCTGTGGGTTATAGCGATAGCCATATAACTAAACCCGGTGCCATGGTCCCAAGCAAATGCGGACTAAGCATATTACTTCGGAAAAGTGGGCGTTGTCCTTGCATCAGTTTGTTTGTTTCAACTTCAAATGTGTGCGAAAGATGAAGAAAAATATTATCAGGTTTTGGTGGGGTGTTCAAACCATTGCTCAGGGAAACCGCTTTCACACTCAATAAGGCCTGCCGCCGACAGCACTGCGCAATCGTTTGATCTTTCATAACAGTCGACAGTGCATAGCCGCAATATGTAAAATCAATTGAAGTGCAAAATTTACATTTTGCGTTAATGCAAAATTTAGTACACATTTTCTGTAGACGTAAAATGAAAGGCCGCCAAATTTTGCAATATTTTGGACTTTACACAAAGTGTAACGGGAGGGCTTATACCCACAAAATATGAAGACAATACAAAATGTAAAGAGAGGTTATCTGTAACTAGAAGATGTTACAGTTTACTCAGAATAAAGTTGTCTGATGAAATGAAAACATGGACCTTCTGGATCATATAGGCCTAGGCCAACATACAACCCTATCAAGTAAGAACATTCTTGCAGTAGATCGTCCGAGTGTAACAACTATATTAATCAACCATCGCAAGGAGTGATCATGAGTGTTTTAAGCCTCAACTAGCTCGTGGATTATCCTCAATATCCCTTCTTTATGCATGAGTCAGGTCGATCAGATAATATACAGGATAATTCATGAGCAGTGTTAGTTTCGAAACAAGATTCATCTTGTCTTGTTCTTCTTCTTCCTCTTTCAGCAGATATAGGCTTACCATAACCACTGTGTTAGTAAAGTTTTTGTATGTATACTTATATTTGAAAGATAATAGTTGTAAACATTATTAAAAGCACCGTATTATGTCGTAAATTACGTACATGTATGGTCCCATGGTGCAGCAAATGTTTGTTGAAGTTTGCAGTGCATCATTTTTTAGGACACGCAGTCTTTCCTGAGGAGAACCTACCCAGAAAAAGCCTATGACTAGCTCTATATGATGGTTTCTCTAGCTTGGAAATTATTTGACCCGACAATCATGCAAAGTATATTATCGCATACATTGTTTAACGTAAGCTTCAAATATGAAGGGCCTGGGAGATTGATTGGAAATTTGGCTTGACCAATACTTCTTTAAATTGTGTTCAGTGTTCGGAGCTCTTACTTTTTCCATGGAAATGATTGTTAATCATCACTGAATACATATTCTTGCTTTAAAACTCAGCTTCAGCTGAAGAACCGAAGAAAGTATCTTTTTTACTTTCGGATTTTGAAAGGAGTACAATATTTAATTCAAAGCTGATACCGCTTTTTTGTTTTTTGTTCTTTTTTGTTTTTGTTTGTTTGTTTTCTTTTTGTTTTTTTTTTTTTTGTTTTTGTTTTTGTTTTTTTGTTTGTTTTTTTTGTTTTATTTGTTTTTAATGACGACAGAGAGCGCTTGGCTCTGAGTCATGCTGTGTGTAACCTTTGTGGTTCGGAGATGGAACATTTTTATCATCTATATTTTAATTGTTTTTTCTTGGTGAAATTAGCACAAAATCTGTGTATTAGAGTCAGACTTTAGTTTATCAGCCAAACAATTTACGGGTTACAAATAAACATTGCATACAACTTCATTTCATTAAAAAATCGAGTTCCATTCCAACAATAGTGTGGAGATGTCCTGGATGAAGCTAGCTAACGATCCGGGTTCGCTACCATTGCGGCCACCATAAAGAGAAGTCATTGATACGTTTATAATGTATGCAAACCTGAAGATAATAAATAAATATCATAGAAAAATTGTGGTATTTTATGTATAACATGCAAATCAATTTGATACAGAGCATAGTTGATCAAGGAAGGAATAAGATACCTTGTACACAGTTCTGGGGTGGTTTCGGTGGGAGTTGGGAAGGAGAATTGGTCTCTGCCATGAACAGAATCAGTATAACGATCTGCAACATAATTATATTTGTAAAAACATTCAATCCTCAGTACTCACTTTAAAATTTAACTTTCACATTTCGAAGCATCTGGATGAAATGACTGTAGGGGCTGTTGATGCCATTACTGCGTGAGCCATGTCAGTGGCTAACGCAGAATGATCCCAACGGCCTCGTAGGTAATTTCGTCCACGTGAATGGAAATGTGTGCTTTAAATACTTATAGCTGCATTTGTCTGAATAAATATGAGTTTAAAACGTGTCAAAAACACTGTTAAAATCTAACTAAATTCACTCGTAATAACTCTGTTGTAGTGCGAATGAACATGTTAAAAAAAAAAAAAAACAAATGATGACATCTTACGGTAATGAAAATCAATAACACATAACATATAGTCCTTGAGAGAATTTTTTTATTCAGTTATTGGGCAGGGAGTTCTGACATGTAAATGTGGTGTTCTTTATCTATTTATTCATTTAATTTTTTTTACCATTATGATCCTCCGGAGTTATGTCATGTTGACAAAAGTAATGCCGTATCAATGGATATATCAGTGCGCAATGTGATTCGCCGTTGTAGTTTATGACCTTGTGTTCACGAGGGAATGACGCAAAAGAAAATCCTGTCTCTCTAAGATTAAACTTTGAACCAAACGTAAATATCAAATTATGTTTTTCACCGTGGGTAATCGATTGTGGTTCTGCAGCACATAATCTCAAAGATCATCCAATTTTGAGGATATTTTGTCACAAACTCAACATAACCCATCTCTTTTTAGTCATTCATCGTTGTTTTTTATTTGGCAGCTTTGAATTGTGTAATTATGAAGGTTTAAGATGTACAGTTTGACAAGGTGTGAGAGTAGTTTTTTCTTAGGTATTCCTTGCATGCTAAACGCCATGCTTTCTGTTTTGTTTACAACGAAATACCTGAAAAAAAAATCAGTCCCTCTTTGGGACTATGCGCAATAAGAGACCCAACCGATTATCCACCACTTGTTATTGCAGATTCCATCTAGCTGCATTGTCATGATGCTTTTATAATTTTCGACCTTTGTATCTGGAATAGATTCGCTATCACTACTACCCTGGTTGTAATGTAGCCATGATGTAATGTTTTAGCTTCTATCGCCCATACCTCCCCCCCCCCCAAAAAAAAAGAGGCACCGGCAAGAGGCATCAGCCTTTGTCAGAAAGGGGGGGGGCAGATTTATGTCTGTTATGTGTGTGTGTGTTGGTGTGTGTGTGTGTGTGTGTGTGTGTGTGTGTGTGTGTGTGTGTGTGTGTTGATGTGTGTGTGTGTGAGTGGGGTTTATTTTATTGTACTTATTGTGCTTTCTTTACCTCTTTTGGGAGGTGGAAGTCCTGATAAGGAGCGTTAGTTTTTTTGAAGGCTGCACGCATCTGGAGGAAGTGCGACCACCGCGCGTCCGCAATTTGTGCAAGTAAACCTGGACCCTCATAGGCATGCTGCTGGTGAGCTTGGCTATATTGCCCTGGGGTATTTAGTTCCACTGGTTTGTGACCCGCTGTGTCAGCTGCTCCAGGGTGGATACACGTTCATCTTACTCCCCGTGACTCGACGGCCACGCACATCCCATGGTTGTTCAATAGAGGATGGGTCAGGGGATCGAGCTGGTCTTGACAACATCTGGAGGTACTGCATGCTGACTCGTGCAGTATGTTGCCGTTCAATGTTTTGCCAAAGTTGTTCCTGGAACCATTCGGTGATTGTTTTCCCGATCTCACCCAATGGCCTGTTAGAGTCCTATTTATTCTGATGAGTTCCGTTCTCCATGTCATGTGGAATCACCCCCACGTCATGAAACTGCCTCCTCCATAGCGGTCATGTTCCACCATTAATCCACCCAGAAATCTCCCCCAGTTGAAGGCATACATCTGACTGTAGCCTGTATTCCGCCATTATGGAAATCGAGGAAAAGTCGTAACTGTTCGGACCATATCACACTCTTCCACTGATTTCCGGCCCTGTCAGCATGTTCCTGACACCACTGTATCGGCGCAGCCTAATGTGCAAGATAGAGTGGTGCGTATGGCAGGGCGTGGCCTGACCTCAGTTTGGCCGACAGCAGTCTCCTGTTGATTGTAATGCTGTAATATGCAATAATGCCACCCTAGCGAAACCTCTCCGCCGAATGGAAACTGTGTCTCTTTGCGCACTGCATCAGGTGACTTTCGTACCTAGCTCCCATCTGAAAGTCTTGGTCTTTTAAATCCAGCTTTCCTCTTGCATCCTCCTGTTTTCTGAAAACGGTCCCACTGCCTCAATATGTACTGCTGCCCTTGATCCCCCATTTCTCCTGGCAACCTAAGACTGAGAAAGCCCAGTCATTAGATGCTAATGATCCTGTCGCTGTCTAATTCAGAGAACGGTGCGTAACCCGTAAGTATTTGCATGGTGGACGCACGTTGATTCCTGTATTTTCAGTGGCCTTATAAAGTCCATAGGCACCCCAATACCTGACACACTGTTCGCACCTTTGTGGTAGTTATCTCATTTCCAGGTCATTTGGTTTTGTGTGACCGCCTAGGCATACTCTTGGCTATCCTGTCCATATTCACCATAATAGTCCACGTGGCACTCATATTTTCTTGACAGAAATGGAACCTTTATTGACATGCATACTGATTACAAGATATGGTAAAATGCAGATATACAAAGTACAATAACATAAGTGAATAGCAACAACAACAAAAAAATTGGAAAATGAAAAACTCGCACAGCTAAGACACAGGCAGGTGCACCCAGCACAAAGTATGAATGAATCTTTATTGGCTGCACCTATTTACAATGGTTTTTGCCTGTACAACACAAAACAGTTTTTAGAATACAATTCAAAACATAACACACCTTACACATAACTAATACGCAAACATGTTAACACAACAAAGAAAGAAATCAAGTAATTAACCTATTTCTTGCACTTGAAAAATGTACAATGAAGTTCTAATTTCAACAGCGATATTTATATTTTTTTGACCAGAAGTATAGTTTCGTAATCTCCGAATTTTATTAGCATATTAAATTCCACTTCTGAATTTAGACTATTAAAATTGACACAAAAAAAAAAAGAAAAGAAAAGAAAAAGAAAAAGAAAAGCAAAAAATAATTGACATCGCCGTCATCTAAGTAGCTCACTGATTGGAAATTGTCTTGCAAAATAATAAATAATGAATTTCGTGTTCAATTACTTTGTATGTGTCACATAATTTTTCTTCTTCGTGTATTTTAGTGGGCTACCGGTGCCTCCCTAGTTCAATATTCAAGTTATGTGCACTCGTTCTCAGCCAAGTGAAATTTCTGCGGAAACTGTGATCATTCATAACCATCAAATATGCATAAAATATACATGACATGCTGATTCCGTCAGATTAATACCCAAAATGTTGGTATGCGAACTATTACTTTGAGAGGCGCGTGCTAAACCAGTTGGGTGCCTTTTTTGTATGTCTGTTTATTGTCCGGTGCTGAGATAAGATACGCCAGTCCCTGCTCTAACACTTCAGGAGGCTTGCTCCAAGGACAGCATAGATGTGGCTGGAGGGCAATATTGCGTGCCGTGACGTCTGACCGGCCTGCGCCTTGATTGATTCATTGTTATTTTGCCGAATGTAAAGGACCCTTTCATTTTCATTTGTCATACCACAAATGGTCAATTAACTCCATCGGTACCGTTGGCGATTATCGCCAAAATTGTTTGTATCATTTGAAACATATTATATTCAAATACCTGGTGCAAGGACCTTTCAGTCGAGCACCTGCACGCCCATATCAAAGTCTGGTCTTGGTCAATAGATATCTGGGGCGAACTTTACAGGCATTGCGTGTAGGGTGTGCCGAGGATAATTTTCGGCAGAGTTTAAGGTCTTTCATTGCCCTGTTTAGGATAGTTAACGTTCGCTTCTTCTTTTTTCCTTTTAATTTTACATCTATTTTCTACTAGTTGTATAGTTTTAGCTGCAATTATGTGCACGCTTTGCTAACATTTTAGTTATTTTGGCGCAATGTGCATTGCATTGCATTGACACTATCTTCTACAAATTTATGAAGTACGTTACATGTCCATTTCTTTACCACAACGGAATATTGCTCACTGAATATTGGTCTTTAGAATCTGATAATTATATAGTACATTGCGTATAATAATGAATGCGGAAATTAATCTGTCTCTCTATCTCTCTCTTAGTCTCTCTGGATTCTTCATACAGATATAAAAAGAATAAAAGATCACATGCCTCCAAAAAGGATTTATTAATTACCATATTTAGGTACGTTATGGCCTAAATTCTTCCGGGTACCCTTGTATCGAATGCTGGAACAGGTTAGCCGGGAAAATTATTTACCCGCTTTTCCAAATGGTTTAACGGGTACCGACAATACTCTAACGCCCACACCCACACATCATATATATATATATATATATATATATATATATATATATATATATATATATATATATATATGGCGTATATGTATGTTTCAATGTTTATGTGTTTATGTATTTTGAACCAGAATGACCTTGCAATTCTGCAAATTGTGATTCCAATAATCCAAGAACCGTAGAAATTGACCTGCGCTGTCCTGTTGCGTGAAGTGATCTCACTGGTTATGGGGAATCGGTTAATCTATCTTTCTTCTATACAATGGTGGCAGCTGTCAAAATATTTTCTACATTTCTATATTGTTTAAGCATAATTGATTAAAAAATAAAAATAAATAAAAATGCTGCCTCTCAAAGTATCCAACGTACAAGATCACAGTGATGAGATGCAATACGGCATGGACTGCAAGCATTCTAATTTTTTTTTTTTTTTTGCTTGCAAACTGTCAGCTCCCATTCAGGTTAGCCAGAAACCGCATTGCTCGAAATGTGAAACAATATTACTTTATCTCCCATTTTCTATCAATGCTTCCACTACGGCCATATTTGATCAACCCTGAGGCACACTCTGATTGGTTAAAATTTCAGCTGCATTTGCTGCAGGATGAGGGGCAATGTATGACAAACTTGCACTGACGTTGCAAAAGCATGGGGCAGATTCGGTTTGGTTGGAGTTTTATCATTGTCTTTCTGTCACATATTCTAACTGCAGATGTGTCCCATACACTATAATGGACTCGGGTTTTTTTTATGTGTGAGAAACACGCATACTTCTGTAGCTTTTAACGACCACACAAATTGATCATAAGTACTTAATGCTGCCATATGGACATGATAACGCTAATAAATGCTTTTTGAAACTGGTCGAACTGAAATTGTTACCTTTTATGCACAGCTAGGTGAGTGATTTTTTGATAAAACATTGCATCATTCATAAGTACACTATATGAGTGACAAATCATTTTCGCTGCTGAAGTCATCACCAATCTATAGGTTAACGGGTCACTATCATGAATATTAACTCTTACTGTCTGTCTGGTTTAATATATAGTACATATGTACTTTCCAAAATAACAGAATGACAAGAAAAATTAAAGTAAATACTTACCTGGTAATTTTAGGCCTAACACCTATACCACATATTAGAGACAACATCAGTGCACGTCTAAATATACAAAAATGTATATTACTTTCAAATTGCCATTTTCGAGAAGTACTCACGACATTTTATGTCTTCCCAAAGATAACCTAAGAGTCCCCCGTTATTGCATTATCGAAGCTATGAGTTTTTTTGTTAAAGTAATATCCAGCTTCTTTTTAATCTGTGGTAATTTCACCGCTATAATTACTACTGGTATGGTTTTATTGCAACATGATTTGGATAACAATTAAGACTTTAGAAAAGTAGAGATTTTCATGTTATTTGTATCCCAATATCCATAATTAATGAAAGTGCTCCATTTGATACTGCAGGCACATTCCAAATTTGCCAAGTAATGTATGTATGTATGTATGTCGATGGCGAAAACGCAAAACCACCTATCTGCATTTTTACAATTTCGAGTAAAAGAGAAATGAAGTTTTGCAGATCTTAAAATAGTATTTTTTTTTCAATTTGCAATTTATAGCACATGTACATGTTAAAAAGCTTTGAGAAAATCGTCGGAACAGTTTAAATAGTTTTGCTGAATAGACTTACAATATGGGTCATATACTGTTACAACAGAGTTTAGACAATCTCTTCAACAAACTGACCTATGTGTTTCTGATGTGGCAAATATCCCGTATTTTAACCACATCATTTCACATTAATGGGGAATCGATATTTTATGGCTTGGTTTTCTTTTGATGTTGTGATAAAAAAGGACACTTGTAGTAGGTGGGTCTCCTGGCATTGATCATTTGAGAGACATGAATTACAATGTACAAATTTGCATGCGCGCACTTTGACAACAAAGTATCTTTCTTCTTTTCCAGGTAATCTCCTTGTAATATTTGTTGTGCTGAAACATCGCAAGATGAGGACTATTACCAACTTTTTTTTGGCAAATCTTGCTGTGGCAGATTTTTGTGTTGGAATTTTCTGTGTACTTCCAAACTTGTCGATATTTCTTTCGCCAGTATGGTTACTAGGCAAGGTAAGTCTTTATATCAAAACAATCAGACAGATTTGATTTGTCACTTGGGTACATGCAGTGTCCAAATGTGTTTGCTGGCCAAAACACATAATCACATTCAATTATATGCCCTATATATGCCCTATATATATATATATATATATATATATATATATATATATATATATATATATATATATATATATATAATAAGAAATAAGTACGCTATGTTATATACCTTTGGTGACAAAAATAAGGCAAGAAATTGAAACTTTGCTTTCCAGTTTGTATGCTGCTTTCAAATTTTGTGACTACCACACAGGAACGGCCACGATATCGTAGACAGAAGGTTACATTAGTATCGTTGTGGTATTGCTTCTCATTCTTTGTCCCCTTAGTTTAATTGTTTATCATTTTCATCACTGTTAAGTATAACAGTACTAATTGCCAGTCCGCTAAGTGAAGATGGCCACAGTGCATTTTATTCGCTCTTTTATTGTGTGTTCACAGAAACACAACATTGTTGTTTTGGATGTAATGCAAAACTTCTTTATAATTTCAGGTGATGTGCAAATTGTATTACTTTGTGCAGCATATGAGTTACCTTGCCTCCATTACCATTCTGACGGCCATTTCAATAGAGAGATACATCGCCATTATATATCCTGTCAAGAGTAAACAGGTAACCACCATGTGCCGTCTTCGGGTCGCGGTTGTCGTAACATGGGTAATAGCTGCTGTATACTGTGTGCCGTTGCTAATTGTTTACGACACTGTCACGGTTAAAGACACGATTAATGGCGGATTCGTGGATTTTTGTGTTTTATTGCATCCTTTAGATATACAGTCATATGTGACGAGTAACTTTGTACTATGGTATGTTATACCCTTGATTCTTATCACCGTTATGTACAGCAGGATATCAGTTGTCTTGTGGAAAACAAGCCGGGCTGATGCTACTAAACTGTCAAGTAAACGACCTAAAACCCCAAAATTTAAGTCTCCGACCGACGGATACCGTGGATTACAGCTTACAGCATATCGTAAAAAGCCGAACATATACGACGAACGCCGAAAAGCCGGTCAGTCTGCTGGAAATACTCATGGGAGAAACCATCTGGATCCACAAAGTTCAAATGTGTACCCATCTTCTGAAGCGATATCGCACGTTAGCATCACATCGGCAGTCTCTGATGTGCGGAATTACGAATGTGAAACGGAGGAGGACAACATATCTGACCCAGGAGTAGGATATGAGAGTGAATGGTCCACTACAGACAGGAAAATGGCCAAACAGGGCGGAATCACCGCCAACGGGAACTTCCGTGATAACCGATCTGGAATAAAACCAAATCGATCGGATCCCGGGCTTCACGCTCATACATGTACACAAAATGTAGAAAAGAAAAAGAGTTCCAGTGGAGTTGTCAAAATGGTGACCACCCATAAACATGGCAAAGACAATGCCTTGACCGCTAGAAGGAAGGTTATACGCCTTCTTATAATTGTAATTGTATCATTTGCAGTTTGCGTACTGCCGTATCACGTCCGAGTGCTGTGGCAAAACTGGTCTGGCCCTCAAACAGTGCAAATCGGACACTATCTTTTCTCCCCTATATCGTTTTTGATTCTCTATTCCAACAGTGGTTTAAATCCTTTTCTTTACGCTTTCCTGTCGGACAATTTTAGGAGAAGTATGAAGGAGGTATTATGTTGCAAACCCCGAAGGGGTGAAACAAGAAGAAGCTTTGTCAGTAAAACATCACAAACTAACGTTTGACAACGACTTAAAAGAATTAGAGTTCTCTGATTCTTAATTGGTCAACTTTGTGGAACATTCAATGGTTAGATGGTAGTATTAGCGCTAACCTGACAGTAACTTCCTACAAACATTAACGTGGATAATGGAGTACATACTTTCTAACAGCTCCAGTGGATAAGTATGTGAAGTTAGACACCGAAAGGGATATTATTCAGGATGTCTGTGCGAATTATAGTGAATAATATATGTCTCCTTACTTCCAGAAAAGAGTAATATATGTAATTATGCATATATTCATATTGTTATTTAATTTGCCCAGGTGCAGCTACTAACATGTGTTGCGTTAAAACAGGAAACTTGAAATACGGGGTGAGATCGCGACAAAAAGCGCATGCTTTGTAAATAATGTGCGGAGGAAAAGAGGAAAATTATGAATGAAAATTGATAATAATCATGTGTTCATAAACAACGAGTTTTGAGCACTGGTGTGTTGAAACCAAATGTACGAAGTCTTGTGATCGGCAAATCGACATATTATGAGGCTTTCTGATTTCTTATGGCAGACGTACCATATGTGGCGGTTCAAAATCGCGACCGTACATTGATGGCTACATATATTACTGGGGCTTCGCTAAAAAGTTTGATTAATGATCCCAATGGGCCGAGTCTATATATGTGCAACCAACCGTGGCATATATGTTGTCATATACAGCTCCAGCAATTTGGTAATATGTGTACCACCTTTATTATATGGCGATATCCACACGAGACAGGAGAATGAAAGGGGCTTGGTGTTGTACCTGTATCTATCTGTCGTTTTGGGATAACGGTCAACTCAGTGTTTAATTGGATTTCCTAACAACGGATACCTTGCATTTATGTTTATTGTCAATTTGAAAACAAGGTAATATTTATCTTTCCTTAAAAATACAGCATAGTATTTACATTTTACATTTCTACGAAACGATAGTTTCCGGAGATTATTGGACATATGAACGATTGGCCTCTATTGCTGCAAGAACGCATCGAATTATGATTAACATGAAAATCAATAGATCATTCCTCGGTATTTAGATACATTAGTAGACCTCCATTTAAACCACCACCACTTACACCACCACTATCACCACCAAGAACAAGAACAACAACAAGAACAACAACACAGAGGTCACCTTCCAGGTAAAATGATAAGCTACTCAGACATTGTTTCTTATCTCGGAATACAACCATATATATTACTCTACAAGCTACCCGTATTAGCTTTGTCACTGTGATGAAATATTTCCATTACAACTCACGATTAGATGGACAGGTCATTATGATGTAAAAAGGTATGAAAGATGAAACAGGTTCTACTTTGAATAAATCCCTGGTATGGTATAGTGGATACTTGATTGAATTTCAGATTCTTTAACTGATAAATGGTATGGTAGATAGTTTCTGATAATGCACTGAGCAAAAAAAGGGTTTTTAATTTTATATATATATAAAAAAAAAAAAAGAGAGAAAAAAAAAACTCCAACACACTCGCATACAAATTGACCTGGCATGTACATTGTGTTGCATGTGACAAGTACTGTAACCCTGAACACTTTATCCTTTATTCCTTCCATGTGTTCATTTTTGAGTAAAGTATAAGTTAATGCGACATAACCACACGCTGATTTGATGCAGGCACATTTACGAGAACAGCCAGAGTTTTTACTATAATATATATTGCGCATGGGTTGCATATTATCACATCTTTCGATATTTCTGGGCAACAAATGGCACTCAAACTTTTTTTTCTAAAAGACTTATTGTACTGTATTCTATTTGAAAACAATTCTCTGAACTAATGAACTGGGTTATTTTCTAACTTATTGGGTATGTAGCTGGCCCTCAATTTATTTAACAAGTGGTGCTGAATGGTATCTGCAATTTGCATGGATTTTCTGTGTGTTCTTACAACAACTGAATAAATAAAAAACAAAAACAAAAAAAAAAAAACAACAAAAACAATTCCTCATTTTAATGCATGTTATAATCACGTCACTGGCAGGTTCGATCCATGAATATGTTACCATCGATAAATATACACATTTATGTCTATAGATAATGTTATGTATGTATGTATGTATGTATGTATGTATGTATGTATGTATGTATGTATGTATGTATGTATGTATACGCATGCTGGAAGTTTGAATTTAGAGGTAGTTTCAAGAAACGTTACACTCACAGTGACGTGAACTCATGGATGTGTCATGCAGCAAAACTACGTCATCACATCAAATGTTTGGGTGACAGTGGTAAATTCGTGCATCAATTACTTTTCGGGCATAACTTCAGTTTTGACTTTGTGACAGAAAACAACAAGAGCATTTCAATGCAAATACGCATGCAATAATTTCAAACGAGGTCATGTTTGTGTGACAGTGATATATGCATGAACCAGTAAGTCCTCTGCATTCCTATACACAAAAACGCATATTTCTAGCAAGCGGATTTAGTTTTAGCCTTTTTGCCATTATAAAATACTGAATGCTATTAAAAAACGACATAAATGTGAAGAACACTTAGTGGATTTTTGTTTGTTACAAACAAATTCATCGGCCATGCTTTGTAGAATGTACTATGTGTGACTAAACCTTGATCTTAAGGAGATAATTCTGCTTAGCAGAGGTGTCCACAAAATAGGCCATAAAACACAATTAGCTGAAAAAATAAGTCGAACAAAGCATGTATTTTTGAAAATTACGCTGAGTGTTGATACAAAGATTGCTCAAAGTAAACGTACAATTTTCCTAATTTTTTGTTGAAATGGATTCAAATTTTTATAATCCGTTCGCTCTTTGAAATTCTTTTGGCCAAAGAAACTATAAAAAGTGAATAAAAATTGTGGGTCTCCCCCCCCCCCGTGCACATTTTGTTTTGTTTGGTTTCTGGGACTGTTTGATAGTGGAAGGTTGATACCTCACTTTACCATCGTAAAGTGTCATCGAACGATAATAATAATAATAATAATAATAATAATAATAATAATAATAATAATAATAATAATAATAATAATAATAATAATAATAATAATAACAATAGTAATACTACTACTACTACTACTACTACTACTACTACTACTACTACTACTAATAATAATAATAATTGACACTAAGAACTATAGTTTAAACTGTACTAATAAGCTTCTGGAATAAAGATTTCAATGTTGAGCAGTCAGAAGCTTCTCTGCTCAACCTTTGGGCCTGTTGGTGTTGGACAGTTTTTCTTGGGCACACTTAAATAAGTGTTTAAAATTTGTGTTCAACTGATTTACAACTGACTATGCATGCATGTTTTACGTATATATATATATATATATATATATATATATATATAGATATGTGTTTGTGTTTGTGTATGTGTGTGTGTGTGTGTGTGTGTGTGTGTGCGTCTGTGTGTAAACCCTGTTTTTATAATTGGGTTTACTTGACAAACTTATACCACAATTTTTTTTTTTGTATGTGAGTCTTTTGGTCCCTACGCAATACCAATCTTTTAAAATGATAGCTGCACTTTTTCTCTGTGGAGGCACAAGAAAAAGTTAGCAATGCAGCGCTACGTCAACTATGATAGTTTCCCCTGTATTGAGCATTTTCAAAATGATGTGTAAGAATTGGCTGCAGAAAGTGTACATGAAAACACATAGTCAACTATATGACTGTTTTCATTGTGATGGAGAACACATGCTAGGGATGGTCTTTTAAATCTGGGAACAACTAACTGTATGTTTATGCGCAGCATGCAGTCTCCTTTATCACTAACAAACAGCTAAACGGAGAGGCACTTGATTAGTGAATGTAGTACTAGATAACTGTGGGTGTTAATTGTTTTCGTTGTGTCCACCATATGGAATAGCCGGCATCCTACTGTTCTTATCAGTCTTATCTTGAAACGAACCCCTCGACCTCGTTGTACCTGAGTAGGTTTTTCATCTATCACGGGTAGTTAACGCTTCCTCCTTTAAACAATTCTCTCCAACACGCACAGGTATGTTTAAATTGATTGCATCTCTTTTAATTATACTTATTTATTTCTCATTTTTTGCGGGGGAGATTCAACACAATGTGGAAAAATATCATTCTGTACACCATGTTTGCCAACAGATAACGGAAGGGCAAGATCAGCTGTTTCCTGTGAGTTCTCATTAGGGGGCTCTGCAGGCAGGCAGCTAGGTAGGTGCATTTCCATTAGATTTCTTTGTAATTTGTACCAATGGAACCTTAAAACCACTCTGTCTAGTAACAACAAATTTCCTGTGGTAAAAGGTTGTATAAAGTTCAAATACTTCTATAAAAGTTGCAACTTTTGCTGTAAAACTATTCAATAAATTTAGTGTTACTTTAACATATAATTTAACGG
This sequence comes from Hermodice carunculata, assembly GCA_964020975.1. Taxonomy (NCBI): domain Eukaryota; kingdom Metazoa; phylum Annelida; class Polychaeta; order Eunicida; family Amphinomidae; genus Hermodice; species Hermodice carunculata. The sequence continues at coordinate 26,368,846 of OZ026630.1, forward strand.
GAATACACACTTCCAGCCCACAAGAATGATGTTTCTTGGGTTGAACATACAGTCAAATACACATTCAATTGTTTATTGCGACCTATCCTTTAATAAAGAAGCCATCCTTTAATATCACGGGGCGATAAGCATTGATACCGGTTCTAATAGTAGCATGGACCATTATACGTCAACATCATCATCGAACACTTAAATTTTGCTCTAACACACAAAGTACATATATATTGTTGGGAGTGAATATGTGCCAAAAACCACGTCCTTAAACGAGCATTCAGTTTCGACTAACTGCTTAACATAGGAGATTTTCCAATTGACAAAATGTCACCTCTGTTAATTACATGTGGGAAGTATTCAATGGAATTGGATCAATTTTTGAATTGTGTCTTCCCTTTGAAGCAAACCTTAAATAAGCTCAATAGCTTATTATTCTTTAAATAACAGTTTCCTCCCTGCAAGTACCTTTCAAAGACCATTTTGTCTTTTTCTCTTCTAATCTATAGTCACATCATCTTATTGTCACCAGGTATTTTATGCTAAAAAAAATTTTTAACTAAGGCAACATGTGCCTTTATGGATTCAATTATCAGACTAAATCATATGATCGATGCATTATAAAGGATGATGCCAAACTACACATGCTGGACAATGAGAGTTTGTGTTCGACTTATATAGGAAACAAGGGTAACTTACATGGTCTGCACCTAATTTCAAAGCCTTATACCACGTTAATGTTGGTATACCTTTCCATTCCAAATTAAAACTTTCTACTTCCTCTTTTGTCATGTTTTCATTATCTTGATCTGTCTTTGAATTCTTTTAATCAAACTCCGAATAATTCACTTTCATCTCAATCTCCTGCCATACCTAAAATTTTCTGAAATGTCTAGGTTGCCGGGTTGACTTTTGTTATTGACTGGTAGATAGATAATTTAATTTGTTTTCGGTAGCTCACTTAGTACCTGACTATATTCGGTAGCAGAACATTCCCACAGCTCACACCTTCAGGTATAATATATATCAATGGTAAATATACATAAGGCATTAAATAACATATAAAAAAAATAATAAAGCATATAAAAACAATGCAATAGAAAATATGAACAGTAGTGTTTTAATCTGACTAGGTAGCCACTACCGCTGCCACTCTAAAAAGTTCAAATTTAGTACAGCATCAAATATACATTTTCCATAAACATAAAGTGTGGTGACTGAACCCTGAAAAGACAGCCACTACCGCTGCAACTTCAAACGGTCCAGTATTAGGAGCACACACGCACACACACACACACACACACATACATACATACATACATACATACATACATATTTACATATATATATATATATATATATATATATATATATATGTGTGTGTGTGTGTGTGTGTGTGTGTGTGTGTGTTCCTCCAACCATCAAGAAGGACGACAATGGAACTTCTAAATTTGTTCATATTTCTTATGTGAAATAATAAATAACTACACATTGTCGGGCAATAATGAAAGATTAATCCATCTTAGGTATAAATAGTCACGTTGAAAATTGTTTGAAATTGAAATAATGGTTTTAAAAATTGTGTTTAAAAATGTTTGATTAGAAGGTACCCAAAACATGAGCAGTTTTTAATGTTTTCTGGGAGGCTATTCCATATCCTTGTGCCAGATACGGTAACACTCTCATTGTAATGTTCAGTTTGTATCCTTCTTGGTGTCAGATTACCTGCACTTCATGAAGTTATAATGGTGAATTGCACCATTGGTTTGACATTTGTTGTACAAATGTAAAGGTATTCTGGCATTAAGTGATTCATGCACTTGTAAAGTATGGTGCACGTGTGAATTTCATAAAGATCATGGAGTGATAGCCATCCAATTTTGCTAAGTATTTCAGATCTGCTTGTGTTATAATTTGGTACTGTAATAAGACGAGCTGCTCTATTCTGTAGCTTTCGAAGCCTAGACAGATCTGATTGGGATGCAGTTTCACATAACATGTCACAATAATCAAAGTTTGGTTGAACTATTGCATTGTAAAGAAGCTTTCATGCGTAAGTGGTACAATTTTGGTAAGGGATCGGACGATTGCTATTTTTGCTGAAATTTTATTAACCATACTGCCTATATGCAGATTTCAGTTGAGGTTTTCATCCACTATCATTCCCAGGCATTTAGCTGAAGTAACCTGCTTCACATGTTTATTATCTATTTGGATATTCAGATTGGGAATTATACACAAGACCTGATAAGTACCAGCATAAATTGCCACCTGTCCATATAAATTGTCAATCTACTTTCATCAAAATAGGCTTTTAACTTGAGCGCGTCTGCATTTATTGTTTGTGCTAGCACTTCATGCTGCTTTGGATCGCATGCATATTCAACTTCTGTATCATTAGCTTACAAGGATGAACATCCATCAGGCACTTTAGGCAAATCATTTAAGTATAGCAAAAACAGAAGGGGACCTAATATAAAACCCTGGGGGGTTCCCATGGTTATGGGAATATGAGTAGAAACCTGACCTGCAACCAAAACAGACAGCATTCGCCCTCTAAGATAACTTTCAAACCATACTTTCTTGTAATATTGTATCCCAAAATATGACAATTTATTCATTAAAACATATATGTCGACGGTGTCGAATACAGTCTGTAGTCAATAAACAGCATACCGGTTACTAAACTTTTGTCATTATTTTCAAGCCATCTGTCTGTGACACTGAAATGAGCAGTAAGTGTAGAATGGAGGCAATGGAATCCTGAACGAAGCCTGCGATAAATTTGTATTTATTCAGGAAATCCGAAAAGGGTTGGTGTACAAATTTTTCCATAATCTTTGACTCTCTTATTTATTTTTGTCGAAATTCCGTGCCTCATTGATCAACATTATAATGTATTAATTACGTATACTTTCAATTTTGGTAACTTTATTTTCCAACGGTCCCTCTGTATGGGGAGATATACCAATTGTAGTTATGAATAATTAAAGAAATAATATATATATATATATATATATATAAATATATATATATATATACATTTATATACACATATAGATACACACACACATATATATATACATATATATATATTTATATCAACTTCATTGGATGTGAGTATGTTGTTTTGTCCTTTGTCAAGTAAATAAGATATTTGCTTAATCGTTTGTCATAAAATGTTTATGTCTTTTTTCCCCGTGGTTCCAAAAAGTGAATAAGAAATATCCTCCACAAAATCCATTAGTCCTATAGTAGCCCATTTCTTGATGATACTTGCGGAAGTTGTAAATGCATTGCCTCAGGAAACTACAGACGACTGCATTGGTCGCAATATCATCTTCCCAATTCAAATTCGTGAGAATAAAGGTTTTACAGTATTTCAAAATTTACCAACTTACTTAGTCATTACAACCAAGGGACTACATTACATTTAAGGGGAAAAAGGACTTTCGAACCGTTGTTCAAATGATAAAATATCTGCTTGCGTCCGAACTTTACCGTTGAAAGATAAATCAGGTGAAGCTTCATCTTTTTCGTTAGTTTATACTACTACTACTACTACTACTACTACTACTACTACTACTACTACTACTACTACTATTTTGTCTATTTGCTACAAATGAAAACCCGTTGTGCATAAACAGCCTTCTGCAAGCAGGGGTTTCTAGTCTACATCCCTGGGCCAAGCTGATAGCTATGTTTATAGGTGTGCACTTTTCAGAGACATCAAAACACTTATTAAAAGTTCATGGCATGTAAATTGTTTTAACATTCAGCAAGTTTACAGCTTTTTTTTTTTTTTACAGAAAAATCAAACGTTCGATTTAGATGTTTTGTTATTTTACTGGTGCTGTCATTATACGCAAAATGAATAAAAAGTAGATGAAGTTCAAAGTCTTCAGGATAAAACATGTGCGCTAGTGCTTTCCGAGAGATATGATGCACACAAAATAAAAGTGACTGTCATTTAGCAAAGCATTATTTTTTTGTGGATAGAACAACGAAACGTATTCTTGATGCCGTTGAAATTGGTGCACATTTATAGCACCAATGGGGCATGTTATCAAGGTTTTTGTTTGGCATATTTCAAACATTATGGAACCAATGCAGTGCCATTTCTTAAATTGTGCATGTATAATAACTCATACAAAATCACTAAATTGTCTGAGGAACAAGTAGAAATGTTAAATGAATTTATTTAGGAGCCGAAAAAGTGAACTGGTCAAAAACTTATATTTCAACATCATAGCAAGAATGTTTACACCATTATTAATACGGTTACAAAGATATGTGAATGTTTGCTGCACGAACACTTTCTCGTATATGTATTGTATATACCTGTAAAAGCCAAATGTGTCGCACTGTATTACATCTTTTTTTAAACATTTTTTATCGGTGTGTCAGCAGTGGACAGTTCATCGTTGGTCTACTTCGTGCAACAACCTACCCAATTCTTTATTTACGAAAGAGGCATACATGTACATCACTTTTCATACCTTGCTTTACCTTCACCTCAATTTGATATGTATGCTGACACAATATATTTTCACCATGTTAAAAATAAAATGCTAATAATTAATGTTTGTAAAACCTTATTTATGCACCACAGAAGTATGCTATGCTTGACATAATCTTGTGAAATGGAATGTTGAATGCTGACAGTGAGGGAGGAACTCCACTATCATAGGCCTACCGATATATTAATGAGGATATCAGTCCCTAGTTTAGCACCAGCCCCAGCCCCATGGGAGGGGGATGTCAAAATTGATAGCCCGACAAGTGACAAATAAGCTCTAAACCAGTTAATAATGATGATGATTATGATGATGATAATTATGTACGTATGAAGCCGCCAGCATTGATAAGTGGGGGATTAGAAATACAGATTCCTGTTTCAGTTTTTTTCATCATATCATTACAGAACCCCTAACTTGGCATTTTTAGCTCTTTATCTGATCTTCTTTGATAAGACGTTACAGTAGCGCCGCTGTCACAGCAGACTATTGATATAGGGATAAGTATGGCTCCACTAATAAGCACCCACCTCATCACTTCATCAGATTACATAATCGTACAATTTGATCGACTGCAGGTGTTCACAACTGGTCTTATCCAGTTTCAATTCGAAAAAAAAATTCTTCAAAAAATCCAGTTAAACCTGCCAATTAAGAAATATATATATATATATATATATATATATATATATATATATATATATATATATATATATATATATATATATATATATATATATATAATAGCGTATGGAAAAGGGGAACCCCTGAAATGGTATGAGTAGGGTGGCTTTACCACACTTTACGTCTCACAACTCCAGACTATGTAGAAGTCTACATCTCTGACGTTAACCAAGTATCAAGAAGCTGAGAGTACTTAATTGCATGATGAGTACATGCACTATTTTACAGGGGTGATGATACTATCTATAGGAGTACTAGGGTATGGAATAATATTAGGTTAGATCCTTTCAATACAACCTGTATATATACAGGTAGTGCTAGCCCATGTGCGCCAAGCTAGGGTCGCAGTTTATCTATTTACATGCAGGCGACAGGTACCGTGTGTGTGTGTGTGTGTGTGAATTCGCTGAACCAGGTCTAACGAAATAAAAGGTTACAAATTTCATGTGTCATTTCCACAACAACACAATGATTAAGATGGTGGGGGGGGATATTTACTGAAACGAATGATAAAAATAGCTAGCAACAGTTTTAAGCTCATCAAACAACAGACATGGGATGTACAAGTCTCGAGGTCTAACCACAATTTACATATGCAGTAGTTACCTAGAATGGAGACTGACTTTGAATCCAATGTCAGGAGAAATAGCGTCTAACTTTTAAACATAACACCAAAGTTTACAATTTTATGTGTCGCGTCCACAGGAAAAATCGTTCGTCAACCAATGTAGAAAGCGATCACCGACAGGTTTAAGTTCATCAAACGTATATACATTGATCCCCCTCGATACCTAGTCATATATGCAACAGTTACGATATAGCCACATAGCTGTGTTGGAGAATATTATGCAGGGCGTTCGCATTACGAGGCCAAACTTTACCAAATCTGGGTGTCGCTTCAAAAACAAGACTAGGTTTAAGGTCAAAGTGATAATTTGTAATTATATAACTTTGATTTTAAACACCAACTCGTCAAAGTTCTCAGATCCCTCATGTAGAACTGTGGTGTGCAGCATTTGAGCAAACTAGGCACCCTACCAGAGTCGTTCGGCGCTTGGTCAAATGTGTATGTATTGACACCACCTTTTCCGCAAGGACTGTTGACATTGCTGCTTTTTACATGCAGGGAATTATGACGATATGTGCGTTCAACACTGAGAAACAGACCTTCTAAGTGTGTTCATACCTACATGAGCTATAATGAGTGTACCTGCTAGCAACGGTACCGCCGGTGGTGAAGAGAGTGGTCCAAGAATAACATAAGCGGGGAGGGGGGTGTCCCAAAAGCAGTGACAAACGAAATCGGTTTCAATTAAAACGTATCTTTCACAAGAGAATCTGACAACGCAATAATGTGCCAGAATTGTCTGCAAAATATCTAATGTCTATATGCAGCAATGGGAAACGTAATGTATCATAAAAAAAATGAATCGAAATTATGCACAATGCAATTTCTATTGCTTAAAATTATGTAAAACAAGACTGAAGAAAATTACACAATAAAACAATCCATAAAAACATAAATTAATCATTCAAATAAATCAATTGAACAAATCTGGTAAATAATAAAATAAAGAAATTAAAAAAGAGATGCAACATAACTGATACTAGTAAACGAATTACAAAATCAGCTATTTGATTTAAAATTCAAATAAAATACGACACAAAAAATGTACAAAGCAAAATTGAAATTCAATAAACGATAAAATGCACAGCTTATTAACAACCGATCTGAAATATATAAACCCAATTAAAGATAAATAATATCAGATAATAAGTTGAATATGGAAAACAATGAAATAAAAAGCAAGAGAAAATTTAAAATGTTGAAGTGAAAAAATAAAATGAAATGAAATGAACTAAGCAAGTTGAAAATATATACATGAGTAAATAATAAATAAAATGAAATAAGAAAAGTAAATGAACAATATGCAACAACTAATGTATACATTAATGTAACATACAGAAGAAAATAATAAATAAATAAATTAATAAATTAATAGATACATAAATAAATAAATAAAAATAAATAAATAAATAAATAAATTAATTAATTAATTAATTAATAAATAAATAAGAACATCATATAATATTCTTCCAGAAGTGAACGAATAACTTTAAATATAAATAAATAAATAAATAAATAAATAAATAAATAAATAAATAAATAAATAAATAAATAAATGAATAAATAAATAAATTAAAAAAAAATAAATAAATAAGAACATCATATAATATTCTTCCAGAAGTGAACGAATAACTTGGATTATATTTTTGTTGACACATCATACGGAGCACCATTTTTTTTTCTGTTACAGATAATCTCAGATGGACATGGTTATATTTTAGGCAGGGGTTTATGTCTCAACATCTCATGTATTTCCAATCCTGAGCTCCTGGGATCCCATCGTATTCTTTCTTATTGATGTTGCTTAGTCTTTTTTTGCAGGATGATATTTTGTCTGTTTCAGTGTTTTGACAAAGTGGATTCTGTCTTTTCATTTCTTTCATCTTTTAAGCACGTTTTTAGCTCTTCCAGAGTCTGCGCCACAAGACTGGCCAATTAAGGACAGGCTTGTTTGTTTCCTTGATTTGGTGGCCCCATTCTGGGTTTTCGTCCATGATATAACACCCTGTGGAGGAGTGAGGATTTTTTTCCTTTAATCATATCTTGAAAAAATGGTGACCCAATTAGACCAGTCCTTCTAATGAGATCTGACATCATTGTGATACAAATTTGGAAGCATGTGTTGTTATGGACCACATGAGCCACTCTATTCATAATATTTTTACCCAGGTTGTATGATAACCTCAGCATCTATTTTACCCTACTTATGTATTCAAGTTAAAACACATTTAGGACAACATATTTTGGTAAATACAATTTTCAGGGCAAGAAATTGATGAGAGGCATAATCTTTTCAGCAACAGCAAGTTTCCTCATTGCTTGTATCTTCATCCATGTCATCTGATTCATAGTCCTGGGTTAGTTGTTTTAACAAGAAGTTTCTATAGTGCTGCATGCATAGCCTCCTGCCACCTCATGTTTTCACTGTTCATGAGTTGACTAATGGTTTTCTTGATGGTGTGGTTATATTTGTTTTACTCAAGATCACACAGGAGTTCCCACCACCTAACATATTGGAGTATAGCAAATCATGGACGCAAGTCAGTCAGTCTATTTTGGCCTGTTTAGTTTCAGGCTCCTAATCTTCATTCTCATCGACACATCTCTTGGTTCCATGAGTCTCTCTTCACCAGAGAGGCAAATAGCATTGTAACTGGTGTACATTGACCAACATAATTCCAGGATTATCAGAGGATGCTATATCTGTATTGTCTTCCTCCTCTGCTTGACGTATTCCATGTGGACCAAATAATAAAATTCAAGAGTTCCTCTTTCATAAACTGGTATGTTGAGCTCCCACTTATACATTTCTTCTTTTGCTGTAAGCTCAGCTGACGGATAAGTCGGGAGAACCAAATGGTGGCAGGCCTATCATTCCCCCTGTTATATTTGGCACAAGTGATAGAATTTGGGCTTTAAGTGCTTAGGCCTATATGTTTAAGAAGCGCTTAGGTCCTTAGTTAACGAAGAATATGTCAGAGGTTAAGAGGGATGGTTTAAAACTACCAATTGCCCTTTGTGGGTGACTGTCTGTCTAACGTCAGGAGTGAAATTTGTTTCTTCACTGTGCTATTGGAAAGTGAATGTTGATGATTTTTAATGTCTCTTGAATCTCTGTGATGTCATAGTTGAATTGAAGTTTGTGAAAATGGGTAATATTTGCCTGAAACTTTTTTGTCTGTTCATGTGTGTGGCCTTCCCTGCTTAACCATCTGCCCTTGCTCTGTTTTTTTGTCCATTTTCAGGAAGAGTTTTGTTTTGATTCGGTCATGTTCTGGCTTCTCAGGCTTGCAGTCTACCAGAAAACAGCCCCAAGGTTTGGCTATGGCTCTCTCGTATTCTCCCATCATGTAATTGAGTTTGAGATGCAAAATCTGCAGACACATGGTTTTCACTTGTTGATCAGCTGGCATTGTGAAGAAAAAAAAAGAGTAATGACAATTTCTCGGCATATAGTCACTGCATTTGGCTTATGGAACGTTTGCATCAGTACGACACTCAGATTTTGATGGTGGCTTCTTTTGCTAAACAGATCTGTGATTTCTGTATGTTTTCCAACCTGACTCATCAGGTCATTAAACACTACCACATGTCTCTTTCTTTATCGAGAAAACTGTCATCCTCTAAATTTTGTGGTATACCTTGGATGAGTTCAACTGTAGGCATATCAATGGCTTGACATAGTGACAACTTGTATCATGTTCAGCGATTTTCTCAAAGTATGTACTGCTGATATGGTCAACACTTGAATGTTTGAGATGTGCACTGCATAGCCAGTTTTCTTGATCAGTCTGTCATAATGCCTCACTTTCTTCTTGCTTTCGGTTATATTAGAAGCAGCTCCACTGCACATCATTTTGCCCTGTTTCGAAAGAATCCAACAACCTCCTGTCTTTTTATGTCTCCAAATGAGGCAATTGTGTTTGTTGGGGTTGTACTCCACAATTCGGGCAACAAGAGCTAAGTGGTTAAAATCAATCTCATACTGGAGCTGGGTCATGCATGCACACCACATTAATTAACTGAGCCTTATTGCTTTTTATAGTCTCACCAGCAAATGAACTTGTATTCAACATTCTTACAGTTAACAAATAACAGAGACAAGCAGTGCAATGTACATTTTTAAGGATCTGATAAATGATATCACAACGATATAACTTAGCATTATCTTTTCGCAAGACATTACCTTTTCAAATTAATCTGATCAAAGCAGGCACGATTAAACAACTGTTAAAATATTTAGGAATAGTGTCCTGGTTTTTTACAAACCAGTCAATAAATTGCTTTCTTTGTTACTAACGTTTTAGGCCATGCACAACAGATCTGGGTGTTCTTGAGGGACATTTGTTTATATCACTCCCATAACGCTGTTGAAACTATCTAAGATACAGTAAGCATGATATCCAGTGTCAATATGTGGAAAATATTACCGGTTCATCACCACATTTGGCCAGCAAACCATCTTGCATACAGTCTGTTTGGCCAGAACATAGAAGCAAGACAATTTGCTTGTTTCCTGGGGCCGTATTCACAATGAAATTGATCTGATTCTAACTTTAATCCCAAAATTAAAATCAATTTAGCTTTGGTCTTAAACTACCTAATCCTTGGCTCACTGTTTGATCAAAACTTGGAGGATTAGCCAATATATGCTCTCGGCGGCAATATAAACTTCAGCATTTCTAGGTTCATTTAAAAAAAAAAAAACAATCTTCGTTTGATCAAGTATTTCTCTTTTGATTCAGGATGAAAATCTGGATCAAATCAAGATTGATGTAATAAAATAGAAACTTTTATTTCCAAAGTTTTTATAACAGTGGAGAATAAAGAATAACTAATCCTGCAAATTTAGATCAAACATTAGTCCAACGATTCAGTAGTGCAAGGCCCAAAGGCACATTGACTTTCATTGTAGAATTAAATTCAATATCATATTACACTCATATAAATTGCGAATGGTCACCTGTCAGTGATCGAAAGTGGCCTAAATGAAATTATTGAAAAAATAATCATGCGGCAGAAAAATTGATGCATGCAAAAATTAGAAACAAATTATTTTATTTTATTTGGCCTTAATTGCCAAGGATTCATGACATTAAAGCTAAACCAATCCTTATGGGGAGCTTTGTTTGGTGGCTTAGAAAAAATGGAAAATAAATCAAAGTACTGCTGCCACAGTTTCAAAGACAACCCAACACTTGTAGCGATTAAGTTCTTCTGTCGAAATAGACAAATATATAATTGGGATATACAGGACATAATAATTTTCATGACAAAGACAGTATTCAGAGCAAAAAATATGATTAGCCATAGGTATTCATGAAGATAGCCAGGTCAGTAGTTATTATCTTAAAATTTCACATTTAGGTGTTACAATTTGGCATAGACAGCATATCCTACCCATCAAGCAGGGAGAGTGTTTATGTGGACATAAATATGTTCCTGGCATCATATTACATGCTGTGTGGTCCAGCTTAGGGAATATCAGTGTTTATGTTAAATCTTGAATCAATTAGCACCCCTGGTGTCAGTGGTCAGCACTACATAGAGAAGCATCGCTCCTCAGGAGGGCTGTTCCAGCCTCTGAATGTTGACCTGGAAAGGAGCTGTTTGATCAAAATGAATCTAGATATATATAGACTTTTGGAATCCAAAAATGCCCATAGTTGGGCAGCTTCCAGTTATCCTTTGAGGTCCCGTTTTTATAATTCATATTTTGAAAAATAGAAGCAATCGAGTAAATGAGTCTCAGCTTTAATTGTAGCCTATAATTATTATGCAAATTATTCATTAAATTCTTGAGAGTGTGTACTTGTAGAACATTTATATTGTTTGAGACGATTTCTAATAGTGAAATACCGGAAACCAGATAAAGACGACAAAACGGAATTTGGAGCTAAAATGCCCAGTATAATCTTTTATAATTAATTTTCCTCGTGTATGCCTGTGCCTGAAAGGAAGGAAGTGATCCACAGTCATTATATCATAGTAAATACTAACTGTATGTTGAAAATAAACTATTTGGTAAGGGTGACATGTGGTATGTAGAACAAGATTGTTCTTTATCCTTGCAATGTCCAAACGATAACAAGTAACTCATCCCTGTAAATGTTCTGAACGATACACAATATTTATCAGTCAATTTTTTAAATCAAAATTTATAGCTGGAGCTTCAAAATGTACAACAAAATAATTATCAAAGGACGTAACACTGTGTTTGACTGCAATAAGGAATAATTTCCGTAAATACTGTAATGCAATTTTTAGAAACTGTTAAATGAAATCAAAATCAAAATTTCTCTTTCAGAATTAATAAGCAAAATGTTTTATTATAACGGTAAACAGTATATAAAGTTAATTGATATTCGAAGAAAGCAGATTGGTCGCATAATAAATATCCGAAACGTAATATTAAATCTTACACTGCTGAAACTTTGAGAGATATTGTAAAATTCTTTTTGTATAAAATTTTTGTTAAATTTGGACCATTAGTTTTTCACCAAATATAAGGCATCCCAATGGGTAGTAACTGCTCCCCGTTACTCGCTGATTTGTATTTAAACTGGCTTGAATTAAAGTACAATGATAAATTGATGAAAAAAAGAGTTTCATTTGGCTAAAAAAAAAAAAGAAAAAGAAAACGATGCAAGGTATATTGATGACATTGCTGGTGTAAATGTGCAGAGGTTTAATGGAATTGCTAAAGAAATTTACCTTAAAGAGATCCCTCTGGGAGGTACCAATTCAGATGGTTTTAGAGATGTGTTTCTCGACTTGGATATTCGGGTCTCAAATGATAGATTTGCCATTGACTGACGTCTATGACACAATTGATGAGGTTAACTTTAGTAGCCAGTTACACTTTCATTTGCAGTGATATTTCAGAAACTATTGGATATCATACCTTTTTGGCACAAAGTTTGAAATTTGGTCGTATTTATATTAAATTTCAGGATTTTTCATCCAGAACCAAATTCATTTTCAATAAGCTTGAGTCAGGAGGATCCAAGCATGCATTTGTGATCACATACTTGTACAAAATTTGCTGTAAATATCCAGAGATTGTTAGAAAATTTGGTTTCAATAATTTTAGAGATTTCAGACCAGCTTGTTTTGCTACTTAATTTTACCTTTTTGCATCATTCTGTTTAAATGTTCAGCTTTCTGACATTTGAGGCGAGCATGTAAGTGCACAATATATATAAAAAGTACTCTATCCGGCTTTCCCACACGAGGGCTGGGAATCAGCCATAGGCTGTCCTTTGCACTTGGCTAGTAATTGGCTGGATTTACTTAATTATTGCAAACTTGATTCATTCTTTTGAATCATAAAGTAAGAGTTGACAACTAAATGGAACTTTATTTCTTGAAGACTTTAATAGGAGTAAATGTCACTGTGGAGTTTGTTTTACATTGCTGGTAACAGATGTCAATTGTTACAGTGCTTGTTAGGAATTCCCAAGTTTTACACAGGTGTCTGGCCACAAATATGTGGGGGTTTTTATTTTGTTTTGTTTTGTTTGTTTGTTTGTTTGTTAGGTTTTTTTTTTTTTTTTTTTTTTTGGTAATATATGGCCTAAGTGTGTTTCTACCTCAGCTTTACACTGGCAGTTAGTTATATTAATGTGTCCTATCCAGCTAGAAAGGGTACATACTACTTCAGGGGTAAGTCAAATTATTCTTATTTAAACTATGTAGTAATTATGTTTGGTTTGATGGGTATTCTGTATTCATATTGAAGCTCTGTATTTATGAGCAAAACTTCAGTTAGGTAGTTCCTTATTTCACACTTTCATATTTATTTATATTGATGTAGGTTAGCTTTGCTGAATATTTAGCTTAGACAAGGAGCCGCTACTTAAAGAGACATGTATGGTTATAGGCTCCAAAACATGCTCTGCGTAGTAACCTGCTGAAGACCCTTCAATTTATTCGGGCTAATACAGCCTATGTCAAAATTGTACAGTGTATGTCATGCCCAGTTTAGCGTGCAAACCCTTATTTCACACACAAAAACCAGTGCTTGGCCTCTGTATAAGTTTTCGACGGTAGCATAAAATATCGGCCCTAATAACAAACTACGCATTTGTGGCCTTTTTGCTGATTCTGAACATAAAGTGCTCCACTTTCTATGCCTATCAAGGCAAACTGTTTGAAATACCTACATGGAATTACAGGGTTGTTTAAAATAGAACTTGCATTGTACAATTAAGGCATATTATTTTTATATCAGACCAGTTAATTTGCAATTAATTATTGTAACAAACCAACATGTAGGGCACCTCGGCCCGAATCTCATGAGCTCCTCCTCCCCCCCCCCCCCCCCCCCCGCCACCACCACCACCGTTCGTCCCATTACAACGTAGTCTTTCTCGTCATAGAAAGGCGCGTCCCTCTGGCCGAGGTCTTTTTAATTCAGAACTACATGGAGTGACCCTCAGTATCAGTGTAACATGGCGATGCAAAATCCTTACTATTTGCGTAGCATTAGCCAAATTGTTAAAATGGCAAATTAAGAAATGAACTAATAAGCAGGATCAACAGGAGGGCCCAAAATAAACGTAGATGTCAAAATCCACCATTGGCGCGGTACAGATGCTAACAGCCAAAATCCAAGTCGTGCAAAAGATAAAGACAGGCCTAGGCCTGGCAAAGAACACTTAACATGCCAGTGAATATGCGAATATGAGCGCAAAACATGCATCATCCCTTACTGGAGACGTGGAAGCGCATTACATGCTGGATATAAAAAGTCCTGTAGGCCAGTTCGTTATTCAATCGACGTAAAATGGTGACAACATCAATGGTTAATTCGGTAGTGCGTCGCATTGTTGCCAGGATAGAATTATCAGGCTACAGAAAAGTTAAAAATTCAACCTTAGACGAGTATGCTGGGTTGTCCCAAAGAATATTCAAGCAATATCAGGATAACACAAATACAGTATGTACAATGTCAAGTTTGGAAACGAAGCCATCCCTCGACCTGTGAAAGCACAAAATATACAGGAAAAGCTGCAATTGGATCTGATGGACTTCCAAAAAGAGGGATACAAGAGGGAAATATACAAATACATTCTATCAATAATGAATGTTTTCAGTCGCTTCCTGTGGCTAAAGCCACTCGATATATAAAATTATTATTAGATTCGGCGTTATCGAGTATTGACCAATATTACATCTTTTATTTTAAATGCCACAGACCACAACCCAGATATGATCTTTACGTTTCTTCGTGCCTTTCTAAAATGTTCACAAAAGCAGTTTGACTGTTGTTACCTGATAAAATCTTCATGATGTTTTGGCATGGTACTTTCTGACCCTTGACGCATGTCACAGGTAGCAACAGTTTTCAAAATCGCAAGCAATTTACAGATTTTGTACTTTCTTCGTGCGATTTCACTGTAGATGTGTGTATGTGTGTCGTTTGTTTGGCATTGACAAAGCGAGTCATTTCTGACGCATCAATCATACTTATAGATTGATGTATATTATTCATTATCATCATCATCATCATCATCATCATCATCATCATCATCATCATTCAAAAATCTCAAAAACTAGAACTATCATTTTTAAAAGTTCAACTTGTTGAGCATATTTAGGACCATGGCAACAATACTCGTATGTATCTCATTGCATTGACTTAGTAGCATTTTTATAACCGGATATGTGCTCGTCTTTAGTACCACCTCCTATCCAGCTAACCCACTTAATATCAACACAGTTTTAAGGAAAGACGCAAATGTGCGTTAATAACCATTCGGCGATGCCATGAAACCTTTCATGTAATCTATTAATCCATAAAACAGGCTTACCTTAAAAATTTCAAAGTAAATAGCCGCTATAAACAAATTAAGGTTATGCAGCTGTGTTTGAATATCGTTCTATATCTTTGTATTTTCACAAAGAAGTAAGGGGAAAATCATAATAGGAAATTGAGCATTACGGTTTTAGAAGAATCGAAAATCGGTAAACGATATCACATTTTGAGATCTTAAACAAACACCCGACGCTTGGACACTGTTGTTTTAATGAAGTGGTGCCTATGTTTTGCGTGCTAACCGACTGGTTACAGGGCATCCATATGCGAAGCAAGAAACGTCATTTATTAGGGGAACTTATACTAAGTGGTTGGGCTGGCGAGTGCCCGTTTTTGTATCCGAACCACTTCCTGGTAGTCATGACCGTATTCCGTACTCCAAACACTTCACATCCCAAAAGCTAACCTGTCACTGTCTAACATGTATTCACATGGAAGTACTATTGTCACGTTCTTCTCTAGAATCTTGACATAGGCTGTATTAGCCCAAATAAATGGAAGGGTCTTAAGCGGTTAACTACTCAGAACATGTTTTGGAGATGTTCCCGTATATGTGTCTTTTTAACTTTCAATTCAATCATTTTAGCTTACATATCAAAATAGACTTTATGTAATATCCCGTGCTGTTGCGGCAACTGCATTTCAAACAGCTCCAACCTGAATGAGAATACAAACAGTGAGGGTAGAAGCATTGTGAGATGAAATATTTGTTAGACCATGTTTAATAGGGGGCAAGGGAGGTTCTGCTTACAGTTTTACATTAAACTTATATTCTTTTGGGCATTCACAGACAACTTAATTCTATTTTACATTTAACAACTTACAAAAAAGTCATAAATTTTTTTACAGCAATTGGTATTTCATAGTTTTATAGGAAATTAATTTCCTTTTCACATCATACAGATGACAGGCTTTCTACACATTATGCCAATACTCCTTGCCTTGCATTATAAAACAGAAAACGGCTTCTTTTCCTTATCATAAATAAGGCAATTAAGTATTTCATACCATACCCTGACTAAAGAATATCTTCTGCTCGAATCTCTTTGTTTTTCTGCATATTTTATACATATATAACAACATTATTTTAACAGTGTTTCCGTTAGGAGCTTTTGGAGGCGATAACAAAAAAAGGGGAATTCAGGGCAGAAGACTAGATTTTTTACCAATTTTACATGTAAATAAACAAAAGTTGTGACCTTTTATAATTTTTTTCTGAGGGTATTTGAGGTTTTGAAATGGTAATATATCCCAATTAGGGGGTTAACGAAAACATTGTTTGAAATTAAATTGGAAAGCACTCAGACATTGGAGGCCTCTGCCAAGGCAACTTGTTTCCTCCATATGGCCATATCTGGCAATGATAAACAATTCTTTAAAAGATACTGGATCCAGACAATGATCCAGACACTCCAAAAATCCAATCAATTGGTCCTTGATCTTCCCCGAAAATTTCATCAAAGTCTGTTCATTACTTTCTGTGTAAAGTTGCTAACAGACAAACAAACACACGCCAGCCAAACATAACCTACTTGGCTGAGGTAAATATTTTAATTTGTTTTGTGAATTAAACAGCAAAATGAGTTACAATAGTAGGTTTTACTTTTCCCATTATGTGTAATGGAATGATGTGCTAAAACAAAGGATATACTTCAGACTAAGCTAGCAGAGTTTTGCATGTCTTTGCATGGTGAAGACTTGAACCAATGCAATGTACCGTTTGCATCCCATGGTAGGCACCAAATACACGTTGCGGCGATAGGCCTATATAGAAAGCAACTTTGCAATAAGTCAGAGAAAAAAACATTTCAAATCTATTCAGCTGCACTACCTGGGTATTTAAAACAGCTTGTAGTGTATCTACTTAAATTGGAATGGAATATCCTTAAACCTCTATCTAACATAAGAAACACATATAATACATGTTGATCAGTAAGGTCTATTCATTAACTCAAGTACGTTGTGTAGGGATCATTCATTATGCCATATTACCTTTGATTTTAGTATTATTGTAATGTAACGCATATTGTTGTGTTAGACTTTCTAGTGATTACAAACCGGTGCAGGTATTACAATTCAAACAGGACTAGCAATGTGTTGAATTGTAATAAGTTTGCTTAAAATGCAATTTTATTACAAACCGTCGCAGTGTTAGATTTCAGGTTGACAGTAACAAAATCTAACACAATTTACGGTAAAATAATGTATAAACGCTAGCCCAAATGCATATGTTGACACGCAATATAAATTTGTCCGTAGTTATGCTTGCTTATCGTAGTTTTGCAGCTGTTAACAAAAGTTGACAAAAGTTTCTCCAATTTTGTTGGAGCTTAGATTGACGAAATGTTGATTTGGTCTAGCAGTTGAGTAAAACATGACCTATATTCAAAATTCTCCACAACAATGACAGCATAGAGATTCCAGAGTTACTGAAGCATCAACATTCATCTTCAAATACCAATGTGAAGAAACAAATTTCACTCCTGACTTGAGACAGACAGTAAGCCATAAAAGGCAACTGGTGGTTTAAGACTGGTCCTCTCAACCTTTGACATAATTCTTCATTAACTAGAGACTATAGTGTTCCCAAAATGTACAGGCCTTATCACTCAAAACCCAAAGTTTATCACTTCTGCCAAAAACAAAAAAGAGAACTGGTAGCTCTATAACTTTTTTGTTCTCCTGATTAGTCAATCAGCTGAGTTTCCTGCAAAAGAAAAGAGTAGGCCTATATGGTTTTTGTCATATTTATGAATCTGGAACATTATAAACCCACTCTACCTCCATTATTACTACGAGTCGAAGAGCACAGCCCACAGCATAACACAGTCAATGAAGTATTTATCAAATACATTCGAAAAACATGACCCATATTCATAAATTTCAAACCCAACAATGACAGCAAAAAATTCTAGAGTTACCAAAGCATCAACATTCATCTTCCAATATCAAGGTGAAGAAACAATAGGGCGACGTTCTGTTTTCATTTTTACCCTGAGGTTATGCTGGAGGATTCTTGATACGCTCGCCTTATTTTGGGTTTCAAAGACATGTTGACGTTAGCTGTAGGACCTGTCTAGAGGAGAATTTGACATTTTTGTACCACTCTGTGGAAAGCCATCGGATTTCTTTGGATAATCCACTCCAGAAGCCTAAGTATACTGTTGCAAGCGGTAAATGAGGATTTACTGATCGATGTTGCAAAAACGATTAGCGATTATCGTCTACAAGATCGCACACAGTACAAACAATGCAATTAAAATCTATGAAATCTTTCGTGGTGGCAGTTGATGCGTTACATGTGAATGTTATTGCCTCCAAGTATAGCATTTTAAAAACATTAAATGGTTAATTGCCGGATGCCAAAGCTTTTGAAATATAATTTAAACACAGTCCGACCATCGCACTCTTTTTTCACAATATAATATAGTTTAAAATGGGGTCAGTGTTATTTAAGAAGTTTTAAAATACTTTTAAAATTAATTTTTGTATAAAAGGTGTACCCCATTGTGAAAATCCTGGTGATAGTGGCATGAATTTAAATACTAATAATCCGCAAACATAAAGTACAGGAGAACACATTTCCTGTCAAAATGTAAAATTCTGTTAATTCCGCAGTGGCCACTTTCATTAAAGCAATGAAGAGAGACATTTGTTGTCTTTTATATCCACCTGTCGATCACAGAGACACGTCTTGCATGCTTTGCAGTTTGCGAATTCTGGGTTATTCCATTGTAAAAAAAATGCAGCTTTGCCATCCAGCTCCAAATTTTATCCCATCAAATTTCAAACCTCAACAGTGACTTACATTATTTTTATCTACTACATAGCCTTAAAGGAACTATCCCTTTCGTAATTTTCAACATACGCGTCTTGTATGCAATTTGGAATTTTACTGTAAGCTTTAGGCCTACATTAGACAGTAGCCAAAACTCTCTAGGGCGCTATGCTTTTCTGTTGCTGCCCCGCTAGAGACTGTACCCATGCAACATGCGCCCCTCCCCCGGTGGGGGGGGGGGGTGCATATTCAACATCAGGGTAGGTGTGTGCCTCGGACATTTTGCTACATTACCCTATCTTAATCCAACACCAGATTTATAAAGGTACCCTTTCTTAATCCTGTAATGTGTTGAAAGGAATGCTGCATTGGTGCATCCTGTTGCATTTGGAGACCAACATTCCAATTTTAAACAAGTTTAAGCATATTGTTACTTCAAACAAAATCCCCCCCCCCATGAACCTACTAATTATATCCTATGTCACCAGCCTATATCCAAGATCTATACATTTGTTTGAAAAATAAAAAAGACATTCAGTTTACTTAAATAATTTTTACCCCTATCCTGATCCAGCCTTGTACATTTTTTTTTTTTGGGGGGGGGAGCTTTTCTAATCGAGGCAGAAATGAAAACAGGGCCTTTCCTGCGGCACATACCCAGAACAATCCTACATGGGAGTACCCCACCCCCCAGCGGGCGATATGCTGGCGTAATAGGGCCGTAACTTTATTTATTTTTGCAACTTGTGCAAAATTATCAACATGTCTTTTCTTAAGTATGAACTTCTCTACGTTTTTATCTGGTTTCTATGTCACTTTAAACAAAAACTCGTGCCCCACGCCCTAGCAAAGTGAATATAGCGATGTGAAACACGAATTGTTCAAAACTATCATGCCAATGTGAATACAATTGCATGGGTAGCGGTCCGACCATTTCCCTTGGTTAGCGTCAGAAACGATGGTTGTCCTTTATTTTCTTTTTTACAAGAGATCGGTTGTGTGTCACAATTGTCATTAAATTATAGTGGCTGAGTTGGTTCGTTGCTGCAGTAAATAATGGATAAACGCACTTTATCGCAGTCACTAACAAACTGTCAACATCATCAAGACAAGCGGCAGCGGTGTTTTCACCCGAGCCATGTTTACTTGCGGCCGGCGTATTTTGCTCTCCTCCAGTTCAACCATTTGACCCTCTGCTCTATTGTACGCAAATACTGGGAGTATGTTATCATTCTGACCAATTTACAGCGTTAAATTATGTTTCTTGGTTTGATAATTGTCCGTAATCGTCACTTATGTTGTTACAAATGTCGCCCATCTTTCAAGCCAGACTTCACAACACGAGGTAGCGGGAACTCCTGAACGAAACATGTAGAAAAACGACGCATTTGATTGGACGTTAAATACCATGTGATCGATTCCGATCCCCTGACTGACCTAGAATAATCTGGAGAGTCATCTTCGGTAGTAGTTTTCGACGAAAACAATGAAGTTTCTGTTTGAAGTACAAGCAGTTTTGGAGAGGTTTACGGTAAAATACTTTTGTTTCAGCCAATGGGACAGCTTGTTCTTAAAATAGGCAAGGTTCTAAGGATTCTGGTGATGTAAATAGCATGGCGGGTAGACGAAAAAATATCGACACCGCGACGATAATACACTGTATAAATGTAATAGAATTGCATCATCCGTGGTCTGGATATATGTCCATTACATTTCTAAAGAAAGACGATCGTGCTGGCTATCTCTAGACTATCAGAAGGACAAATCTAGCGATACTTTGATATCCTAGAGGCATAAATTTACGACAACAGAGATAACCTTCATCTTGTAATCAAGAAAAAGTACCTAAAGGGCTCCAAAACCCAATTTGCTGTGAGATTTTCTGATATAAGCTTTTTTTAACACGTTCGTATTTTTGATATAAATATTTGCATAAAAACAACATCACACTTTCATCTAGATTGATTCCTTACGCTCATATTGTATGTCGACCGTGATTTAAGACCATTCGAGATTCTGGCAGCCTACTTTAAATGTACACCTGTGTGTCTTACAAACTTTAAGTATTTTGATATTCGTACAGGTAATGAATGCATTGAATCTCCACATTTTATCAGAACAATATAGAGCTAAATACGTCTAAGGGTCATAGCTTCACATACATGTTTGGTATCATACAGTAATTTATTTAGAATTGCATTGTTCATTCATCAACTGTCTGTCGATTCTTATTATGGTTCTAATATGACTAGGCAATAAACAGTTTTTATAAAGCAGATTGATGAAGGTTTGAAAGGGCACTCCACAGTTCAATTTCTTAACAGTATGTACTTTGTGACAAAGATTCATCGAAAGTGGATGACACCTATGGGAGAGTTTTGGAAATACGCCTTTAAATGTGGAAACACGAAAGTTGCCGCTTTGGGTGCATTAACGCATTTTAATGGGGAGCATTTGGTTTATTTTTTTAAACAATTGGCCAACACACACAATGCCTATAGGAAGGCCTTTTTAGCATCGAAAGTGTATGACTGCCCCGTACGTGTACGACCCACGTATCAGTCACTCATGAGTACCCAGCATTGTCATCACCATCCTGAGTAAGTTGCAATCGGGTTGCCTTTGGGTCATATTATTGTTCAGAGATGCTTTATAGAATGCGACTCAATCAATAGTCCATTGTCTTAGAAGCAACGCGTATTCCGTGCTTACTTCTATGAAAACAAAACTGAAACAGATTTCACAAGTTATACAAAGATCTTGAATAATAAAAAAAGCAGGAGTGGCCTTCCTTGGTATCACTAAAGTGTTTGACCGCGTCTTGCATTTTACGTCAAGACAGCTTGGTATCGCGGAATATGCACTTCTCTTATTAGTAGTCATCTGTCAAACCACCATCAACGTGTAACGATCCATGGGGGCTATGGGGTGGTGGCAAACAACATCTTTGCTTCTCACTCATGCATGGAAAACCCGAGGCTCTATCCCGGGCCCCTTTTATTCTTAGTTTGCATAAATTACAGAAAGACAAAATTTCATGCGGCGAAAAGTAAACTGTTTGTTGATGATTCCAGCATACTGCAGATAATATATGACCCTCTTGTTTCTGCCAGACGTATAGATACAGACTTTGGTAGAATATTTGTTTAGGGAAACAGTAGAAAGTTACTTTCAATGCAAATAAATTACTAGCCCTCCTTTTCTGTTCAACAAAACAAAGCGTTCCACCCATCTCTGATTCTTGGAGACACTACCATCCGAAAAGGTATCAATCATGCTCAACCTCTTGTACAACCGGAAAAATATATGCTTATTTTAGCATAATCATAGACAAAGCAATGGAATGTCTAACCTTACTATTTAGACTCAGATAAAAGCTATCTTATATTCTAATTAGACTGTATGTAGGCGTCTTTCGGATCTGGTCCCAATTAATGCCAATCGGGCCACTATGTCAGGAACCCTGGCAATTTGAGAACAATTAAATTCAGATCAAAATGTGTTGGAATTTCTTCCTTGCATGTAGTCTTAATTTTTGGAATGATTTCAAGGATGACATACGACAGTTCACCACTTTTACCCACTTCATATCAAATCTGAAAAGCACTCTTTTTGCAGCCATCCTGTTGCTGGATGCTGATCTCGTGGGTAATAAATTCCCCAACATTATTTGTACTTAATATATCGGGGGTGTTCTCGATTAAATGCTCATTCTCATGGATTAAGTATACTCCTCTCCGCTGGATGTGAGTGTTTACACCCTTATGAGAGCACTTATTCCTTTTTGGAAAGTTCTCAATGTACTTCACATAGATAATTTCAGTTCAAAGCAGTTTTGTAATATACTGGCACCGGGAGTGAACCCTACGTTGGTTATTCACATAGCAGTTGATAGATTGTTCAGCGTTTTTGCACATGGTAATGAGAGTCATTCTGATGATCTAAATCTAGATACATATACTGTTGTTGAGATACTCACTTCTGATTCTTGATTATTTTTATTCCAGGTGTGTATCATATGCGTAACATCCTCATATTGCGCAATTCAATTGCCCATGTATTGTCCTGTGTGTTTAGTACATATTATTGTGTGCCTGTCTCTCTGTATCGGGGGAGTTAGGTTTGTTGGTATCTATTGTCCTATATGGAGATCCAGTATAAATTTTAACTAAAGTTGGTGGTGCAAATGAAATGGAAAAAATATAAAAATCAATATTTGATTCAGTGTCATATGGCGCGGCCTGGAAACTACATGAAGTAAAAGCATGCCTCAAACTATGGTGACACGAATGTGAGGTATCAAAGTGGTTTTCTCACTGAGATCGGAACTCTGAAACAGGTTGAAATGAACCGTCGAAATCCCGAAGGACACTTCACTACGAGCGAGTTCGGTGTCCGTTCGAGTAGCCTATATGTTTGTAAACCGCCCATCCTCACACTGTTGTATCCAAAAAAGTGGCATTCCCTCTTTGTAAAAAAGTTCGCCATCATTCAGATTTTCTATTTGTATGGTACAAGTGTATTGTATTTGTGTCTTTTTGTCTAGAACCACTTTATAGTAGTCATTACCCTATTCCGCAATCCGAACTCCTTAATCTCAATAAGCTAACCTGTCCCTGTCTAACCTTTATACGTATGAATGTACTAAGGTCCATATAGCACGCGTTTCTCTGTAAAATTTTGACAAAGGCTTTATTAACCCAAATAAATTAAAGGGTTTTCAGCGGGTTACTACTCAGAACATGCTTCGGAGCCTAAACCCGTACATGTCTCTCTGAGTAGCGGCTCCTTGTCTAAGCTAAATATTCAGCAAAGACAGCCCACATAATAATGAATTATATATGAACGTGGCAAATGATTAATTAGCTAAATACGTGAAGTCGTGCTTATAAATGCAGAGCTTCATTAAAAAGAAAGAATACCGGTCAAACAAAGCATAATTAATAAATTTGTATACTACAGGTTCAGATGAGAACAATTTGACGTACCCCTGAACCAGTATGTACCCTTTCTAGCTGGATAGCTTATCCTAGTTAAACCACCTGCCAGTGTATAACTGAATTAGAAACAAACTGGGGTCTTAAATTCAGTCCAGGTGATTGTAAAATAAACAGTTGCAGCTAGACCACCTGTTCAAACCAAGGGAAATCCTGACAAGTACTGCAACAATGGACATCCTGCACCAGAAATGTAAAACAAACTCCATGATGACACTTACTCCTCACTTTGAAAGTCTCCAAACAATTAAGCTGTATTTCACTGCCAACCCTGATTCAACATAATGTGTCAGGTTTGTGACATTTGAGAAAATACTGTCAATTTTGAGGAATTTTTCAATATTAAGTAAATGTGCATTCAGGCATGTCAGAAAAGAATGAAAGTCATTAGCATTATTGCCAAAAACCTGTCATCAAAACAATTTTGCTTGACACGATTTTAAGAACAATTAGGCAAACTTGTAACTGTTGTAGGCCGCTGCTTGTTACCGATAGTCCGGGGGGGGGGGGGGGAGAGGGTTAACCTGACAGTAAACATCTAAACCTAGAATGTCTGAAAGTGAATGTTAAAACACAATGCTGCCAAAAGATAAAATTAAGTAACAAAACAAACAAGTCTAAAAACTGTAATATTATTGTAGCCAAACTTTGTAATAATGTTTGGATATAAACAGCAAAATTATAGGGCAAGTCAGAAAGGAATGAAAGTCATTTGTATTTACGTCAAGATAATACAATGGAATTATCTCATCTACTTTATATCAAATCGAGTTTCACAGTTTAACCGTTATACGATAGGAAAAAATGACCAGGGATATTTTCATTTTTAACATACTGATCCATGGATCAAGCTCGCCTTTAGTCCATATTTACAAACAAAAAAAGGGTTATCATTTGTTTCCTTTTTCTTCTTCTTCTAATTTTCTGTCAATCTAGAACAAATGTACACTCTATCTACTTTGTATCAAGTCAAGTCCGAAAGTTGTAACCCCCATAAGATGTGGGAGAATGGTCGAAAAATTTTACTTTTTAATATTGTAATTCTGCTCTTCTTTTTCATATATGAACAACAATGCAGGGTAGTGAACATGAACCTACTTCATATAGCTTTATTTCTGCCCCCAATTGTCAGATTTCATTAAACTCAAATTATAGGATTCAATTTCATTGTAAAAACACACATATGAAATGTTTCATATTTCATAAAATCGGTAGTTTTCTTAAATTTATTTCTGAATTGTTTTACTCGAAAGGTCTGTGATATGCTTTGCAGTTATATAAATATAACTGCAAAGCATATCACGGACCTCTCGTGTAACCCAAATGAGATATTAAGTGTATATATATATATATATATATATATATATATATATATATATATATATATATATATATATATATATATATATATATATATATATATATATATATATATATATCCTTTCATTTGGGACAACATGCATATTGATATAGTGTCAAAAACTTTTTCTGCGCCCAACGCACACATAGAAAGGCTGTTGATGCAATTAAAACTTGATGCTGAAAGAGTTACTAAGGCTGCTAATTTATGTTTCACTGAAAACAAACACTCAAGATTGCAACTTGAGAGATTTTTAATATGAGGATCAGACATTCATAATTTCACATCAATTTGGTTTTCGTATCTAAACGTGATAGCCCCTTTTGTCTGAGTCTTCCATAAGTAATTGCAGGTCAAAGATGAGTTGGGTGTATTTCGTGTTCGTTTATTAGATTTTGAGTCTTCAAGTCTAAGGCTCCTCGTGAATTAAGAAAAAGCTTTGTAATGAACATTGCTGGCATGATAAAGAACTAAGAATATTTGAAGCACTGACCATAGTAAGGGAAGAATGAATTGTGCACACCACAAAGCTATTCGATTTTACTCATGGAAGAAACTCTTCTCTGGTTTCAATGCTTGACAGGGATGATATATATTCAAAGTTGTCTTCGTCAAGTTCCTAATTAACTTCTGGTCTGGTTTAATGATTTTCTGATTAGGTTTCATATGATGATTCCAGTCTCTTGGATAGCTAATGTAAAGTTTATCAATAATATCCTCCCAGCAATGTGCTCATATTGAGCAGCTGATATCAGTTGTACATATCCTGTCTGGTAGTTTTGAAGGTATTTTTGCGAGATCTGGAAAACTGTCAACTTTTCCAGACAACTAATAGGTGATTAGCGGATACGATTCATCTGATCTCATGCTTTGTTTACATTGTTTTAATTTTGTTTGGCTAAAAATACTTGACACATAACAATCCAGTTATGTATAACCAAGGAGATATCATTAAGGCAAGAACAGTATCCTAATTAATGAGGCAGACCAGTGTTTCAACAGTAAATTAATTATAGCAAGTGTAACTCGAGAGAAACACATGTAATGAAAGCAGTAAACTCATGCCAGGTGACACATTATTAAAATAGGATTACGTACCATGTCACTAGGAGTGCAATCATAATATCATATTGCAAGGTCATATTGCTATATCAAAGCTACGAGTCCGTATTTATTAGTGCTTTCATACATGTATATCCGGGCAAACGATGAGGGGTTAAAATAAATTTATGCTCAAAAAGATTTACTATCAAACTTAATGTTAACATATAATGATTCATATTCATGAGGCGTAAAGGAATGTATCATTTGTTCATATCAGAATTATTTCCTTGAGGAGTAATAAATCTCAGAGATGTTCACACATTTTGTACCATCCACTTCAGATATATAATGCTGATACCCACCGGCATTTCTAATGTCGAAAATATGCAATACTTTGCAAAGAGTGGGAAGAGTGAAAAAAGGTTTCCCCGCAAAATGATAAAATTAGGGCAAACTTTTAACTTCGTGTCACAGTTAATCATTTCCTCTCTTTTCTTTGTCTAAAATTAAGGTCATATAGAAATCAAATGTGATTCTTTACAGTCCATTGTCTTACGATAATGAGTACCACTGCGTCATATCAGGCATGTATATAAGACCAACGTCACAGTTGAAGCAGCGAAACGAATTATCTACAGAGCGCACAGACCATACACAACAGAACCAAACGATAATGACTAACTTAAAACAGGTAGGTTTTTGTTCTGTATATAGGATAACTTAAATCTGAGTTTCTGCTTACCGCCATGTGATATATACTGCTGGGGGAAAAAGATGTCACCCCCATTGGATAAACATAAGCCCCTCTAAATATGCCTTTATAAGGAAAATATGGATGTCGCATGGAATATTATGTAACATCAACAGAATAGCTTAGGAAATTCCTGATCATTCACATGCAAAACATGTCCTGAAAACAAGACTCCAGCCAAAGAGGTGCAAAATGCTTGTCTGGTATTGGGGTACCTATTGGCTTTATAGGAGGGCCTCGGCACTATGGGATAGATGTAAATACACAATGCCACTGCTTACGGGTAATGGGGTACTATTGTAAATCTTAGATTTTTTTTTTCAAAGATTGAACCTGTATATTGCATAGGATTACAGACCTTATCGAGGGCTAGCACAACTTCGAAGAGTGACTTTGACAAAAAAAATTTAGATCAGAAGGGCACTTTAATGAACTTGGTTTCTGCATCGTAACTCGGAATTGACATTATGACTTCAATATAGCAGATGGTAATAATCCTCAATAAGGGCTTGGTCAGCTCAAAAGATGGATGACCTTGACCAAATTCCCAAGGTCACCATCTACAGTTCTTTTAATGAACTTGCTTTTTGCATGATAATTATATAGACATTTTTGACCTAGGGCTTTCATATCGCACAGGAATATCGCCTTCTTTAAGAGCTAGACCAAGTTCTAAAATGAGTGACATTGCGTTAGTTCCCAAGGTTAGCGAGCCACACTTCTGAATTCGGTTTCGGCTAAATAACTGCAGAATTGTTCGAGGCAGAGCCCTTATTTTGTAGATGCTTATACTTTTCCATAAGAGCTAGATCAGCTTGAAATAAAAGGGTGACCTTGAACTAAATTTCAAAGTCACAAGGCAACTTTAGTGAATCTTGTGTCTGCATCCACTTTCCAAGGTCCAGAGTGCCCCATTTAGTACTATGAACAGGGTTATGAGGGTGAATATACTAAAGTGTGTTGGGGGGGGAGGGGTTGTTTACAAGCATGTCTTGTTTTA
Organism: Hermodice carunculata; assembly: GCA_964020975.1. Classification (NCBI taxonomy): domain Eukaryota; kingdom Metazoa; phylum Annelida; class Polychaeta; order Eunicida; family Amphinomidae; genus Hermodice; species Hermodice carunculata. The sequence goes on from OZ026630.1 coordinate 26,397,416, forward strand.
ATAAAGATACCATGTTCAAATTTTCCATAAAAACGAATAAAGGAAAAAAAAAGGAAAACAACTGACCATCCCCGATCACAAGTGATCACTAAGAGGAATCATCCCCCGCCCATTCTCCCACTTGAGTGATCTCACCTTATAGCACTTTGACCTTTGACCTTTAGAGGTCATATGTGAAATACAAAAATGTGCAGAGTTACAGTGGCTGCAATTTGAGCCCAATATGATCCATATCAGCTGAAAAATTAGTTTTGGCTCAATAATAAATTTGTAGGGTAAAATGACCTTGACCTTTTACTTTTTGCAGTCATATGTTACTTACAAAACTCTGCAGTGTGCCAATATTCACAATTTGACCCCACCATGGTCCAAATTGGAAGAAAATTGATGGAGTTATGGCTGTATCAATATTTCAGAGGACTGAATGACCTTGATCTTTGAACTTTAGAGGTCACTTGTAAATTACAAAATTATGCAGTTACAATAGCTACAATTCTAGAAAAACATGAAAACAATTAGATAAAATTAATCGTGTTATGGGCCGACGAAAATTTCAAACGGTCATATGACCTTGACTTTTGACCTTTAGACGTCCCATGTGTATTTAAAAAATTGTGCGGCGATACATTTCGCACTTGTTGGGCCCAACTTGAACGATATTGGATAACAGTTGATCGAGTTATGGCAAAACGAGGCTTTTTAAGGTCAATGACCCTGACCTTAAAAGGTCAAATGTTAATCATAGATATGTGCCTTATTGTATTCCCTACGCATTGACCCTAACCAGAACAAAATCAGATGAAATTGACCGAATTTTGGCCACTCGAATATTGCAAGGGTACGGACAGTCACGACCTTCAAGTCTTAAAGGTCAAATTATGTGCACAAAAAATGCACGTTGTTAATATTTCTATATTTTGAGCCCAACATTGTGGTAATTGGACGAAAAATGATGTAAGCTAAGCAAGTTATGTCAGGTTAAATATCGTAATATCGACAACTGACCTTGACCTTTCACCTTTCGAGGTCGAGTATAAATTGGCGAAGTTGAGCTATGCAACAACAGTAACATCACTCAAATCCGTTGATAACTTTTCAAATATGGGACAATACGTGTTTGTGTTAAGTAGATCAATGTTGACCTTAAAACTAGGTCAAGGTTACAAATAGAATTTATCACTTTTAAGTGTATTTAAACTTATGTTAACTTTGACTAATAATGTTTCAAAGTTCATTAGCTACTTGGAGTTATGCCGTTCCCAATATTGACAAAAATTTACAAATGGAAAAGGTTGTAACCTGAAACGAAATGTCAAGGTGACAAATCACATATCAGGTGCAATATTTCAGTACCCTTATAAATGTAGTTATATAAACTGGTATAAGTTTTACTATAGATGACGACATAAGTCACGCAAGAAAAAGATCTTTTCATTTTAACGGTATAACCAGAAAAAAAAATTGTTATTTCAATTGCTGTCATCTTATTATAACTAGAAAAAAATCTTCAACTTTTTAAAAGTCTATTTTTATACCGAAAGATTTCCCCTTATCCGTTCTTCTGACATTAAAATTGTTAGATTAGTGTGTCGCGTTTATCCAAACAAGAACAAAAAACAAACAAACAAACAAACAAACATAAGTTTAGTTTGTCTCATGGATTAAGGGTTTAAATTGTCTCGTGGATTAAATTACTTCTGTAAAGTTTTCATTAATTAAGTTACTAAAAATGTCTATTCAGTTACAATGTTGGCTTCTGTCAATCTTGTGACATGGTATTTCACAAAGCGTTTGAGACTATGAAACTTTTATAGCAACATTAATAATTATGTGAAGATGTACCCCTGGTTTTAAGTTTGCCTCCTGGGTAATTATCCTCTGTTGATAATAATTAATTTACGAAGTGAAAATGATTATGCCAGGAAAGTGGTTATTGGTTCATGTCAAACATGTTCCATGTGTAGCTCATGACGTATTTCGGTTTAAGCCATGAAATTTGACGGGAATATCAATCAATCTATGGAAACTTATGTGCACATAATTATTATCCGTGTGAAGAGGTCACAATATGTTTGAACTCTTTCATGATACTCTTTTCAATGCTGATTGGGGGCAATGACAGCTGCGGAAATTCGTGTTCTTTTGACACATTTCTAGTTTTTCTTCTTTTTTGTCGTTTCTTAAATAGGACGTGAAGGTAGTTCGGTAATACGAGGGGAGATCTACATCGTGGTACACCGGGCAAGTGTCGAAGCTTTTCAACGTTTCCAAAAGGCAAAAGCCAAGTCATATCCAGACTAGTACTTCCTCAACTAAATATAAAATCAAGAAAGAAAGTGAAACAGATTTTATCTGTTATAGTAAGAAAAATGTGGCTATAACCAAGAGAAAGAGTGTATGTGAGAGCGAGAGATAGATAGAAAGACAGAGAGAGAGAGAGAGAGAGAGTGAGAGAGAGAGAGAGAAAAGAGAGAGAGAGAGAGAGAGAGAGAGAGAGAGAGAGCGAGAGAGAGAGAGAGAGAGAGAGAGAGAGCAAAAAGTTTCCCTAGGATAAAGTGACCTGTTTCTCAAAAAATTAGGTAAGATACGTGGTGAAAGTTTCCTCCCGTTTCACTGACATAAATATACTTATTGTATTTTTCACAACATATAGTTTAAACAATATAATGTCAGTTATATATATATATGTATATATATATATATATATATATATATATATATATATATATATATATATATATATATATATTATATAAATATATATGTATACATAAAACATGTTTCAAATAGTCAAATTTAATTATTGCCACTTGTTATTACGGATAATTTATCTTTATAAAACGAATAATTTTAAGTTTTTTTTTAAATATCAACATTACTATGACAAACATTAAGGAGGGAATGTATAGAGTAGACAGTAAGAAGCGGATATTTCAAAGTTTTTATGTTTATTGAGCCACGTCATTCGAGTTTTGTAGAGATGGAATTTGTTGCACAGATATTGTAACCAAGGCTACTACTTAATGCACCAAACAGTACATGTTTTATGCACCACTACAAAAATTATTTTTAATTTGTGAATTTATTTATGACATTGACGGCGGTATTTGTTTATAGTTTATATTAAGTTTGCAAAGGTTGTCATGTTTATAGCTATCGACCAAGATCGACGTGGGGATGTCTCTCATGTTCATTCGACAGCCATTTGCTGGCTGTGCATTTTCCACGCATTAGGGATGTGCTGTGGTTACTACTACGACTACTACTACTACTACTACTACTACTACTACTACTACTACTACTACTACTACTACTACCACTACTACTACTACTAATAATAATGATAATAATTCTACAGCTCTCGGCTTATCTGAAGCGGTCATGTGTCAAACAGGTTGCCTGGGAGAAAATAGTATAAAAAATAATTAATGGAGAAAACAAGTATGGGAATTCTTTAGGAATTTACATAAGCTTCTGCTGCCATGTTTTCCGTTGTCAGAGCCGAGGCATGAGGTCCACTACATGCGCTTATATAGCTGTGCTGGGTCCCTGGTCCCGGTTATATCCCACGACACTCATCGCCTGTACTTTCTTCCCCTGCCCCCCAAAAAACAACCTTCCCTCACACACCCTATCCAGCCTGTAAGGCCCTGGCATTTTCGATGGTCACACCCCTTACCCCCATGGTCACCCTGATAAGGGGTACCAACATTACCTTTCCTCCCTATATTCTAGAATTCGAATGTACTCTATTGCTGGCTAGCTCTATCATTTCATTTCTTTTCTTCCATCATCTTGCCAGGTAATTCTATACAGCTCTTAACATGCACGCCATTGTTGTGACTTCCAATTAGAAATAGCTTTTTCATGTTGGCCAACAAAGAGTGATAGTGAATATGAATGCAAACTAATGGAAATATCTTATTTACATACAGGCAAATGAAAATTTTTTGGTCATTTTTATTTACATAAGGATTATTTCTAGGCAGGCTGCTATAACGCTTGTGGTTACAATTAATTGTAAGATGCTGATCATTAATTCATTCAACTCCCATGCAGTAGCCTTTCAAACATGTTTAAGATGCACTTTTTAGATGACATTACGGTTTTGCTGTTAATATCCAAACATTATTAGAAAGATGGGCTGGAATAATTTTACAGATTTTAGACTTGCCTGTTATGCTACTTAAACCTTATTTTTTGGCATCGTTCTGATTTATCATTCACTTTCAGACATTTTAGGCTTACATGTGTTCTCTCAGGTAACCCCCCCCCCCCGTTGCTATCGGTAGCACGCAGCGGCCGACGACAGTTAACAGTTTGCCTAACTATACTTAAAATCGTGTTAAGAAAAAATAAGTTTTGATCACATGCTTTTTACATAAATGCTAATGACTTTCATTTTTTTCTGACATGCCTAAATGCACATTTACTCAATATTAATTACTCAAAACTGACAGTATTTTGTCAAATGCCACAAACCTGACACATTACGTTGATACATCGACTCAGTGTTGGCAGTGAAATACAACGTAATTGTTTGGATACTTTCAAAGTGAGGAGTAGGTTTAATCATGGGGTTTGTTTTACATTTATGATGCAGGATGTCCATTGTTGCAGTACTTGTTAGGATTTCCATTGGTTTGTACAGGTGGTCTAGCTGTAACTGTTTATTTTACGATCCCTTGGACTGAATATAAAGCCCCAGTTTGTTTCTACTCCAGTTATACACAGGCAGGTGGTTTAACTAGGATAAGCTAGAAAAGGTACATACTGGTTCAGGGGTAAGTTTTTCTTATCTTAACCTGTACTATACAAATTTAGTAATTATGTTTTGTTTGGCAGGTTTTCTTCTTTTCATTATGAAGCTTTGTATCTATAAGCAAAACTTCACGTATTTAGCTAATTCATCATTTGCCACGTTCATATTTATTCACTATTATGCGGGTTGTCTTTGCCGAATATTTAGCTTAGACAAGAAGCCGCCACTAAGAGAGACATGTACGGGTATTGGCTTCGCAACATGTTCTGAGTAGTTATCCGCTGAAGACCCTTTTATTCATTTGGGCTAATACAGTGATAATAATATGTCAAAATTATGCAGAAGAACGTGTGCAATATGGAGAATAGTACTTCCATATTTATATAGGTTATACAGTGACAGGTTAGCTTATGGAGAGTATAGAGTTCGGACTGCGGAATAAAAACAAACGGTATTTCAGGAAATGTTATCGAGAAAAGGACCGCTACCAGCGTGTAGTTATTCAGGGCCAATCTTCCAGCTGGGGTACAATTAATGCAGGCATACCAAAAGGCTTAGTGCTGGGTCCACTCATGTTCCTTATCTATATTAACGATACTTTAAATCTTGTCTGATCAAACATTAAAATGTTCGTTGATGATACTTCTCTCGGTCTTACCCTTGTAAATCCGAATTCTGCAGCTAATATTATCAACTTGATCCAAAGATTGGCTTGTTGACAATAAATTTTCTAAAAACTGGCTCCATGCTTATTTCTCGGAAAAATAACCCAGCAAATCACCTTTCTATTTCTTTTCAAGTCATTTTGTGAAGATGTGGCCAGCACAAACATCTTGGTGTTACAATTCGCTCGGACTTAAAATGGTCTGATCATATTTCTGAAATCATCATTAAATCGAGTAAACAGATCAATATTATGAAAAGGCTGTATTATGCTCGTTATATTATAATTAGATATTTAACAAGAATATTTGTATACACAGTCATTGATACAAGTCAAAAAACAAACATACTAACTACATTGTGTTTTTGCTTTGTTTGCGTAAATCATAAAAAATGTGTAACTTTGACGTTTCTGCTGTGTTCTCACATTAATTTTTTTTATCTACACGTGTACATTGAAACTTTCAAGAAATTGTTCACATTTGTAGGCAATGCTTAATGCACTGCCACTGCTAGAACAAATTATTTGAAAACGTTATTGGAAACTGAAGTTTACACAACTACTTCATGCCTGAATTGACCCTTTCACCTCCTTTCCTTATCGAATGAAATGCATGGATAGTGCATAAAAACGCATGGGTTACTTCCAGGCCACGCATTGTTTGATGGCATGGAAATACATGAATGTGATGTTTACCTTGCGTTGTACTTAGAATAATCTGATCAAGCATGGAATGCGCACGTTAAGCAACAATGCATGGAGAGTGCATGGATTCGATTTAGCATGGAAACTGCTTGGGTTTTCTACGCACAAAAAATGCATAACTCGTGAAAGCATACAATTGGATGTATTATGCATGGAAAAAACAAGGTAACGTCTGCATGAAAAACGCATGGTTTAGCGTGTCCACGGGGGATTGGGTTGTTTAAATCACACGTGCCTCTTACCTACACCTCATATAAATTTCAATTTAATGACTTGCATATACGTGCAGACCCACCTACTGCAGAGAATGGAACCTTCTGATATCAAACGATTATCATTGAGGGTAGTCAGAAACACTATAATACGAATATGAAGTGTCAAGATATAAAATAGCCAAACTATTGTTGAATAATTCTGTGCCTTTATGTTTGTACATATGGGCAAACAGTATTATTACCCTAATGTGAATCGGCAGATGCATTCATTTAACTGCCAAACTGAACCACTTATCAATTTTACTATAAAAGTGCAGCCAATTAACTGAAACATGTTGCATATTATGTCTGCATGAATGAAGTACAAGTGTACATGATCTCAATTTGTAGAAAAGACATATTCAGCAAACATATATTCAGTTGCCGGCACCACTGTTACGGTCAAGTTTACAATGGAAACAGGAAGCAGCATGGTCTAGACTGTTAGATTCTGGCAATGCTGTCATTTACCATGCATTCACAATGATTCATATCCGATTCTATGCAGCTACCATCTGTACAAAGAGGGAATCATATCATGCCCATTCACGTTTCATGCATGAACACATTTAAACTGAATACCCCGGGCAACATCTTGACATCAAGTTTTTGTAACCATGCCTTTTTCATACATGGAAGTAAGGTAATGATTGTGCATGGGTATTCCCCATGCATTTTCTCTGCTGAAATCATATATTTCCGATACATCTTCCCTAACCAAATCAAGTTTCCATGCATTTCTGGTGCATTGCAAAAATTCACAGTTTCGAATCCATGTATTTTCCATGCACATTTCGTCAGTAAGGAATATCGTAGTATTTACTGGTAAACCGATATGAAAACGCTGCTGTATGTGTAGTCTCGGATCCATACCATCAGCTTTGGCAAACTTGTCAAACCTGTCAGGTTCCTGATGAGGCCATGGCCACTGCACACCATGTTCAATTGCTTCTTTTTCTCTGTTTCTGTCACAATGACCAACAGATATTAAAAAAAAAAAAAAAAAAAAAAAGGAGGGGGGGGGGGGGGGGAGAAAAGAAAAAAGGAAAAACCAATCACAAAGCCCGACAGGTCTCTTTAGCGGAAAACCGAATATGAACTCCGTGAAATGCAATTTTTACGCTTTGTCTAGCCTCCATGTCAGGCAACTAGAGACACCACACTATAATTTGACCCAGCGGCAGACTCTTACCGCGAGTTTTTGGATGTACCACTAAACAGACTGCTTTCACTTGTAATGCAAGCCAAACCCAGCGCTTCATAGACACTTAAAGCTGATGCTCTTATTAACACAAACTTTATGTGGTGTTTATCTATATAATTTTCGTAACATGAAAGTTACGGGGGGGGGGGGCAGGGCAATGATATATCGGGTGAAGTCTCTCTTCTCCCTGATGTGTCCATGGAAACATGGACTGAGCCAAATCAGTGAATAATTTTCCTGGCTAAGAATGGAAAATAATAATAGGTAAAATTGGAACAAAAACAAAAAAGGGGGGTTGCGGCATTTCATGCCACTTCTGATGTTTTGAAATATTTTCAATATTTATATGGTCTCACATTTTATAGATCACTAAAAGATAATGAAGCTACTATTGTGCACAAACCACTGGGTGCAAAATTCAACGTATCGATACGGCAGCCAAATTCATAAGCGATAGTACCGATTGGATACTTTTTACAGGTTGTGTAAAATATATATGAGATTAGTGTTCAGTGAAAGATCATTCATCAAATAGATATAGTGTACAATATATAATGGACTTCCCCAGAGCAAGTATAACCTAATGACGTAAATACACAGCCTTGTATTACGTTTTACAGGCATTTCTGTGCCCCGAACCATGGGTTCTGACATTCTTAAAGAAGTAGTTTGAAGAAAATTAAGCCTTCAAAGCTGACTAGGAAATGGTGTCCTGCTGCGCTTCAAAGACCGGCCAGTCAAGATGACAGTCACGATGATGAATCAGCCCCTCAAACTTTGCCAAGTTTTTAACAAATGTAGAATATGACAACGTTCCTGCACAAGATGTGTACATTGTATCTTTTATTGTTGACGCCGTAAACATATAAGCCCATATTGATATGGGATATGTAATTTAAAGTTGTAAATACGCTTTCCCTAAGTAAGATTGTCAGTGCAAACAAGACACTCTGAAGACATGTTTACCGATTTGAACAGATATAGCGGACAGACAGGTCAATAAGAACGATTTAGGCTTACATGGATCGGCTATCGAAAACTCGCGATTGAGGGTTCACGTCTACTTTATTGAGACTTCACTTTGTTATATACATGGTTCAGCCAATAAAGTTCGTATCATACATCACGCCTTGCTTCATTTCCGTAACAAAGCCAACTGGTCATGAGATAAATGTTATTGGTGCTCTTTTCAATACAAACACATGCGATCTGAGATACTGGCCTAATCATCTTTAACCCCAATTATTAATACACATTAACTAATTTCATTTGTTTGGCTTTTCGCTAGAAAATATTAACAGAACTCGAAACATATATGTATGATCAATTTTTCTTTGGAAGAACTTGAAGCACACCAATAGTGAACTTCTCTTTAGGATGCATTCCGATATTACTTCGTGTACGTTGCTGTTATATTTCAGCTCTCGACAACAGAGAAACGCTATCTTACAATCGTGTTTTGGCAATTGTCTCACAACGGGTATTCGGTGAAGAAACAAAGTGGTGTTGCCTCTGGACAAAGAGACAAATGCTTTGGGAAAGGTATTCATCAAGGGGCATCTATATGTCACATTTAGGAATCGTCCAAGGATTTTAGAGAGTCATTTTTTATGACATTGTGGGACTTTCAAAAGAATAATTCACGTTTGGTTGAAGTGTCCAGTGGGTACATTTAAAAAGAGTCGTGCACAACGGTTTGATATTCATCAGAGTGCCGAATGTGTCAAAATTCAATATTGAGAGGACATGATTGTGCATGTATTTGATATAGAAATAAGCCACAAGAATCATTCATAACGCAAAGCCATTGGTAATTTAAAAAGAAACTACGAACTACATCGCACCTAGGATACAAATAGTCAAATGTACATGCGGTGTCATATTTGCTTGGCTCATTTCTGGACAGAATTCCGAGTTTGATTCTCACGTTGTAAAGGTTCTTCATTGGACTATACCTTTTTTATTTGTTACAGCTAGCTGTGTAGAACTTGAGTATTAGATTCAGGACTGTTTTGTGTCAAAATAATCTCTCATGGCCTGCGCCTGATTTGTTTCTTTTCTATTAATGTCACGAAGTCTCATTACTGTCTGTTCACCAGTGATCCATATAGTATTCTTAAAGTCAAGGTCGATAAATCAAGCGAATTCTTCGGCATCCAAAGCCCTCTTTACATTTCAGCTGGAACGATTTTTGTAAAGCAGCTAGAGTGCATTTCTTTTGGATATGGAAAAATATGGAAAGGGGCGAGTATATGACAACAAGGGTGACTTTTCGAAGAATAACCGAAACATGAATTCGGTTCGCAAGATAAAGCTATCTCCATTTTCATTGTAAATCAATATACTTTTCGCTGACGAAGAAAATGCTATAAGGACTGTCAAGTTAAGTATCATTCGATCCCCATATTACTGATGATTAGGTCTAGAAGATATTAGGTTATTGGATTTAAAGATGCAGAAAGACGAAACTATAGCCAGTATGCTTTGCTTGCTCAGTCATGATCAATAGCCCTTGGCAATATATATGCATTGCCAGAAAAATGGTTATTGAGCTCAATAATTGAACACCATCCCTGGCATTTATTTTATAGTGTTTTTATACTTAAAGATCCGCCGGACCCTGATATACTTTATGCTGATTTTGTAGGGTTGAAAGTCCAGTTGCGCGTGATTACATTAACCTGCAAACAGACTGAAAGTTCAATCGAATGGTCTGTAAACATACACATAACCTTAATCAGCAGATTTTCTTATGTGCCTTAATTATTATGTTGTCCAGGTCACCCGTGTCAGGATGTTACTACACATGATTTCAAGTCTAGTGGCATAGCAAAGCGATCAATACAGAACTAATGGACACATAAGTAATGCTATGATGACCTCATTACTAATATGCTAGTATTGAACAGTAGTTTGCATGCCATAGCATGTTTGCTGCTTCGGTAGGTACTTCCCATTATGTTTGCTAATTTGGCCAATAATGTAACATCTTTGTCAGAAGTTAAACTTTTCTTTAATTTCAGCATTTAGATATCATTACCATAACGCTTGATAGTGCAGTCGTTCAAAAGGTACTTCGATGTATGCCTCAGTGGATGATCTAAGTGCTCATGAAAGAAACTGAATGTAAGTGAAGTATCAGTTTTTTCGTTGATAAAATATCAAGTCCGGATTGATCACGTATCCCGATGAACGACGAACTATAAGGCTGAGAAAACATCTCCTATCAAGCACTACCAGTGCCGTTGTCTCATATATTAATGAGCGTTTTCTTATTTAAAAGGTCAGATAGATTCTAATTTTCCGCATCAACGTAACAAACATCTCCTATCAAGCACTACCAGTGCCGTTGTCTCATATATTAATGAGCGTTTTTTTGTATTTAAAAGGTCAGATAGATTCTAATTTTCTACATCAACGTAACATACAGATACACTGTTAAGGAAAACAATGGCCCACTGAAAAAAGTCGAATGTAATATTTCACTCGGCTCTCTCTCTCTCTCTCTCTCTCTCTCTCTCTCTCTCTCTCTCTCTCTCTCTCTCTCTCTCTCTCTCTCTCTCTCTCTCTCTCTCTCTCTCGCTCTCTCGCTCTCTTTCTCTCTCTCTCTCTTTCTTTCTCTCTCTCTCTCTCCCTTTTTCTCTTTGTGTTTGTTTTTGTTTTTTTGTTTTTTTGTTTCGTTTGTTTTCGTTTTTCTTTATTTCTGTTACAGCTCAATACAAAAAAAACAAACAAAAAACAAAAACAAAAAAAAACAAAAAAAAACACAAAAAAATAAAAAAACAAAAGAAAAACCAAAAAAAAAAAACACACAAAAAAAAAAAAAAAAAAAAAAGACCAAAACAAAACAAAACAAAACAAAACAAAACAAAAAAAACCAAGCACCTTTACAACTGCAATTAAGTACATCATGCCTTCATACCCGATGACAAGGTGACGGTCTCGTTGTAGTGGGCTTAGGTTTCTTCTTTTTGTAGATTAATTCCAATTTATCAGACGGTATATTTCCTTTGGGGTACAATATACTTGAGAATTTGTGTTCAGTTTCGTTCATCCATCATGAGGCTTACTTGATGTATGTTAATGTGTTTAATTTGGCCAGACTTTGACAGCTTGAAGATAATTTTCTTTTTTTTCCCGAATTAACCATGATAACGTGATATGCATTGTAAACCACTTCAAATCCATTGTAAACTATTTCAAAACTACTTTATTTTCTTTTGTACGATAGTGTTGCAGATCTGAAATCTCTTGCTGGCAATGATTGACATATTTTTCATTTCCCCTAGACAGCCGTGACAAGAACAGATCCGTGAATGAAACATTAGAATACACGATCTGAAGCTACCTGCTCTTTTCCCGAAGCCCCTGTGTGTGCTGATTGTTAAAAGGAAAGGCTTAAGCTGAACAAAGTCTAAGAAGGAAGGCCATGAGGAAAGCTTTTGTGGGCGAGCGTTCAACAGTTTTCTTGCGCTTTTGTTATTTTATACCCAAACGGCCGTGAAGGACAAATGGCGTCAAAGTACGATATGTCCTGAGGAAAGCGTGATTATACTGTTGTGTCTCTTTTTGCGGAACCACTTCCTTGTTGTCTTTACCCTAATTCTGCACAGTCCTAATTCTTTACACTCCTAAGCTTACCTGTCATTGACTAACCTATATAATGTGGAGGTAATATTGTCCATATTACACGCGTTCTTCTGTAGAATGTTCACCAAGGCTGCATTAGCCGAAATATGTTAAATGGTCCTCAGCGGGTAGCTACTCAGAACATGTTTCGGAGCCTGCATGTACCTGTGCATGTCTCACTGAGTAGTGGCTCCTTGTCTAATCTGAATATTCGGCAAAGACAGCCCATCAATAAATAAATAAATAAATAATTTTATTAGGAAAACTACCCCTTTACGACGGGGGCATCGATGGAACAGGGTTTATTCCATGATGCGTCCAAGTATCTTACCCATTTAAAGTTTGTTTTCAACCGGTGTAAACAATCATCAATATCATAATTTTTGTCCCCCGCGCTAAAACTAGAGATAAACCACTCATTGGGAGAAAACTCTAGAAAGCGTAAGGACAAGTACATCGTGCACTTTTGGTTTACAATGTAGAAAATAAATGTTTATCATCGTCATATTTACAATGTATAAGATTAAAGTACACTTCAAGATAGATAAAACGTATATACAATATAGGAGCTCCATTTAAAATCTATGGAATCTGCACCTTACAGGGAACTGTACAACTCTTTTTCTTTACTGTGAACAGGCACAGTTGAAGATATATATATATATATATATATATATATATATATATATATATATATACATTAGCTTATATATCACAGTTAATTTTTAAGAATCTACACAGAAATGTCACAGCCAGCACCTTCAAGAGCTACCATACGGCAACGCCATGCTTCTTTCAGGAAAGTTTTACAAGCACTGTCAAATATATCATGAACAGCATGGTCATAATTGAATGATATTCCAAACAGTAGCGTATATTTCGTAGTTAAGGAATAGCGAGTAAAGTGTTCCCATACATGGGTATAGCCATGTTCCAACAAGCATTTTTCCAAATTTCGCCAAATCTTAATTCTTAATTCCTTGAAGTGTTCACATGTGAAAGTGAAATGAAATAAATCTTCTATACCTTGATTACATAATTTACAAATTCCATTGGACTAATTCCATCTCTGTAATGTTTCTTCCAATCCTAGACACACGGTTCTAGCCATAAATTTTAGTCTAGTGCCCTTGAAGTCATTTACCTGGAACATGTATCTCTCCCTATGCGTGGAATACTTAGTCAATTTGTAATATGACAAGGAGGACATTTCATCGATATCTTTAAAAAAGTCATATACGTAGTTTAGCGTGGACAACTTACAAAAAGGATAGATCCAGTCACCAGTATCTCTACCATTTACATTATCTAATCGAGCCTCGGACAAGGTTGTGGATATCTGTGAGATGTATGGCCAGCAAGATTTATGACCGGAGTGAAAATGTGTTTCTAAATCACAAAGTACTCGTTTACACAGTCTGTTTGCTGGAATGTTATACTTTACATGATGATAATATTTTACTCTCTGTTTATTCAAGAACGTTATCAGTGGTAGTCAGCCAA